>PVIR01001924.1:0-84640 GCA_004026965.1 Petromus typicus
CTATTTCACAATATATAACATACATTCTAGAACTCATTTATGGCTTTGTTTTCTCATACCAGAGAAAAGATACGATATTTACACATCTGTGACCTATTTATTTCACTTATAAGGATGTCCTCAAGGTACGTCCATTTAAGTATAAATGATTCAAACTTATCATTTTTTATGGCAGAGTAATACTCCATTCTGTAGAAGATCTTGTCTTTTTAAATTATTATTATTATTCCTGATGCCTTGACTTTGGTCAGGTGACAGGGGGGTCTGATCAGCCTCCAATAAGAGACCTTCCCATTTTTACCCGATATCTGCACCTTTTCCAAAAGTAGCCCTGCCTAGGGGACTCGATGTTCTGATGCTCTAACTCTAAACCAAAAGTGTCACAGTCCTTTGAAAATAACCACATATGTCAGAGGACATGCAACACAGTGGAAAAACAGCAGGCATAAATACATAAGACCAGAACTGAGAACTAGCCGAGCCATTCAAAACTTCTTGGCACCAGGGATCCACTGAACTTTCTGAACTTTAGTCTCACTATTTGTTGGATGAAAACATTAATCATAATCACACTGCCTGTCCTACATACCTTTTAGGGGTCTTTGAGAAATAGGTGAGATAATTTATGAAAGTGGCTCATAAATGACTCCTTGGTGCAGTTTAAATAGAAATTATTATTTTTGAGCTATTGGTGCAATAGTTTTATATACCTTTTTGTACTAATGCTTACATTTGCTCCAAAAGAATTCTTCACTTCAGTCCCCTTGGCCTTTGGCTCTCAGTTTTAAAACTGTACAGAGATATAGCCACAGTGTGTTTTAACATGAAATACTTTTCAGAAGAGAAATAAAGCAGTATTCACAATTTCACCTTCCAATATAGAAATGCCAGGAACAGAAGTATAGTTTCCAGGAAAGGTGGAACTCTGTTGCCACAGGTGGAGACCCTTGGGTATTCCGTGGGCATTTTGTGATACTATCTGCCCTAACAAGTTTTAGAAACTTACAGATGTTCCTTTGCTATGGATAAAACCTAGAGCTGTCCTGTTTGACTTAAAGAAGTCCTAATAAGAATCCCCATGACTTTCAACTGTTTTCAGGCTTGTAATTATGGGTGGGGATTCCCCAGAGGCATATCATATGTTTAGAGTTATGTCTTCTGAAGGAGGAGCTTATCAGCTTTATACCTGCATTACCAATAAACTAATCCCTGGAAGTAGGAGGGTAGTGAAAAAATGATTAGAATAATGAGGTTATATGTGATCTGATAAAAGTAAAGGACCCCTAGCTTATCTACCAATGTAGGACAGTTTGGGTGGCCATGGACCAGCCCAGTTCTTGTCCAACCATTTACTGTGTACTATTCTCAAGAATAAATGTAGAATGCATAAGCAATGTAATAAAATGAGCTAGGGAGAAACCACTCATGGCAGCCTAGTTATTTTAGTTAATTTTCTTGTTTCTCCTAGAAATATAACTTCTGTGTGCATGTGCACCCACACAGGTGAGTGTGTGTATGTGTGTGCACAGACATGGATTATCAGGGATCAAACTCAAGGTGTTCTACCATGGAACTACAACCCCACTCCTTGTTATTTTTGAGACAGGCTCTCACCAAATTGCCCAGGCTGATCCCTATCTCATGATCCTTAACCTCATAAATAGCTAGGGTTGTAGGCATATACTACTATGACCATGGAATGTAACAGCATGAATCAGAGAACTTCTGAGGACAGTTCTTGGGTCTGCTATGTTTTTATCCATTCTTTGATCTATTTTGTTTTGATTTTTTTGAGACAATGTCTCCTAAGCAGTTTAGGCTATACTTGAACCCAGTACACACCCCAGGCTGGTCTCCAACTTGTAGCAACCCTCCTGCCTCAGACGCCCAGGTACTGAGATTACAGAGTTCTTTGGTCTTCTTTCCCCTAGAAGCGGGATAACCTTCAAAGCTTTGTCCAGTCAGTCACATGGTCCATTATGTATATGACCCAGAGCAGGTTATTTTGGGGATTTCCTTCAGCTGTAACATATAGTAAGGCATAAAGAGTCAAAGGTCTCATCCACTCTGGACAGCTTTTGGGTACAGCTCCCAATAGATCTTTCTGTCCTTTGCTCCTTCTCTGAAATAAACTTTCTCTGGATAACTTGTATGTGAATCTGTTCTCTAAGTTCAAACAGATTGATCACTTGAGTGTAATAGACCCAAACTCTAGCCCAGGATAGAGTAGACAGAAGGACATCCATTTTGGTTTCTGGTGGGCAGCACAGTGATGGTCTTCACTCTTTTCTACACAGCCAGGAGTTCTCTTTGGGAAATGGTACTTAAGGAATCTCATTCACAACTAAGAGCTTGTTGTTCAAGCTTCTAGCTTTACTGTAGTCCTGTGTATAGATTTTGGCTCAATTACTCACAGCTAAGTGACTTTGGGAAAATTACTGAAGATCTCAGGGCTCAGCTTCTTCAACTGTAAAATTTGAGTATAGAAGTTCCGAGTTACAATGGTTGCACTTATGATTTTTCAACCTTATGATGGTGGAAAAGCCACACACATCATAAGAAACCACACTTTGACTTTTGTCTTTTCCCTAGCTAGCAGTAATGCTGCACAATGTTCTCTTTTGATGCTTAACAGCAGCAATGAGCCACAACTCCCAGGGGAAAAAAACAGTCCTTGCAGTGTATTGTGCTGCTAAACTATAGTGTTTGGTAGTCTAGGGATTTTAAGTATGCTTTCAGTTTAGGATAATTTCAATTTACATTGAGTTTATTGGTATTATAACTCATCCCAAATCAAGAAACATCTGTAATATTCACAAGACCCACTGTAGAATATTATAGAACATATTAAGTATATAGTACTTTATAACCTGTATTCAAAATAGTTTACTTAGTGCTTAGAGTAGTGATTGTTATTGAACTTTGAAAAAATTTTTAAAAATACTTGAACAAACACTTCACACAGAAAAAATATCAAACTGGTTAATAAAAAAGAACTCTACTTGATTTGTCATGGAGAAAATATAAATTAAAAATATAATGCTATACTCATTATACTCAACAAAATAGCTAAAATGAAAGCAAAAAAGCTATTGTGGGTAAGCATGTGAAACAACTAAATTCTTGAATTCTGATATGCTTATAAAAATTTTGTATTACCTTTTTGGATAACTAGCATATAAGAAATTTCTAAGACTGAACATTTTCTTGTCTAGTCATTCTGTTAGACCAAACTGTGTAACTATATTCACTAAAAGTCACATATAAATGCTCATATCAGATTATTCACTGGAGCACAAAACTAGAAATTACTTAAATGATTATCAACATTAAATAAATAAATTATGGATACTATAATAATCTAATACATATGAAGAGGTCTTGTGTGTGTCATTAAGAACTGGTCATTATCTGTCCTCCTTAGTCCCTCTTGTTCATGTAACTTATTAGTTAAGCTGTCAACTCAGCTATAATAGGAGACATTAAAAATAATTGTGGTTTAAACAGCTTGGAAGTTTTTAGAAACCAATCCATGTATATTGATTCCACGGCTAGTGTAATGATTCCATCTAGGTTTCGGGGAGGATTGTCCTTATCTACATCCAATACATTTATAATCTAGTAATGAGAAGGGGGAAAAGAAAACTGGAAAGTTAGCCAATTTCCTTCAAGGATAAAACTAAATATTGCACTTAGCACTTTTGCTTACATTTTACTGAATTTAGTTATATGGCCAGACTTAGTTACAAGAAAGATACATAGTTGTCCACGGTGGGGGGCGGGGAGGTCTTCTTTGTTCTTGTTTTTTGTTTGTTTATTTGATTTTGAGACAATGGCTTGCTAAATTGCCCAGACTGGCTTAGAACTTGAACCCACAATACTTCTATTTCAACCTTCTTAGTACTGGGATTACAGGTATACATTACCACAACTGTCTGAAAATGTAGTAATAACAAATTTAAGCTACTGGCTACCCTCTACTGCTCTCCAGTGATTGGTCTCCAGTGATTCTTGACTTCTGGTATTCATGTCCCTGACCAGTGCCCTCTAAGAACAGGATTGTCTGTTATAATGTCTTTTCAAGATGAACACCACTGCAGCTGACATCTGTTTTGGTTTATTTTTGTGATGTTTGTCTTAGCTAGTATCTTGTCTAAAACCTAAGATACAGACACGAGAGCTACTCCTGAGATTCTTAGCTCATATAAGTTTGAGTAAGTAAATGTTTAATTTTTTATGCCACTACATGCAGGGCTAAATTGTTATGCAGAACAGATAAAAAGACAAATACCTGGAGAGAAAATGGGAAGTGAATGTATCTCTGAAATTTTAGGTAGTATCCACAGGAAGTCTTAGTGTGAACTCTGAGGAAGGAGCAAAGGGAATAGAAAGAAAATTTCATGTAAAGGCATTTTAATAGTCCAAATATTTAATAATCAGCATGACACAACTACTGACTGATCAGAAGAGTAGACATCCAAACAAATACTGATAAAGGTCATAAACATTCATTAGGACCTCATGTAGAACTAAGCACATATCAGCAGTGAGCAAAAGCAATGGAAGCCAGAAACCCTGGAGTGGAAGATGGCTGTGTCCATAGCAAACAGAAAGGCCAGTGGGAGTCAGGGGAAAGTAGGAGGAAACAAACAGAGAAGCATAATATGAAGCCAGATGCCAGAATGTCCTTTAAGTTATAGTAAAGGCTTTTCTTGGCCTTTGCTTTGCATGAAATGGGCAGTGTTTGGAGGATTTTGTGCAGAGGAACAATAGGATGTGATGATTTGAGGCAGCACATTGAAAGTGGACGAAGCAAAATGTTATAAATAATGTTTATATTCATCCCAGATTCACATGTTGATATGAGCTAGTTGAGCTAGGTTTCCCATGGAACTCACAATCCTCCTCAGCTTCTGAGTGCTGATGTTCAGATTATCAGCTTTGAAAGAAGAGAGAGAGAAAAAGGAGAAGGGTGGAGAAAAAGAAAAGATCCACAGGAGCATGGAAGAAAGATCATGTAGGATGTAGTGAGAAAAAGGCTATTTACAAACGAGGGCAGAGGCTCACCAAGTGTCAGTCCTTCAGGCACCTTGGCATCAGACTTCAAGCCTCCAGAAGTAGTAGGAATACATTTTGATTATTTAAGCCACTAGTGTAGGTTATTTTGTTGTGGCTGCTTCAACTGACTGAGACACAAAGCAAGCACAGGAGAAGAGGCTGGTTAGGAAGCTATTGGAATGAATTTAATGAGAAATGATAGGGCTTGGAGTAATGTAACAGCACTAGAGTTGGTGAGAAGTGGCAGGATTTTGGATATATTTTAGAAATTCAATTAACAGAATTTTAAAGCAGGTTGAAGAGGAACAGATTGGGTGTATGTTGGAGAGAAAGAGAAGTCAAGGATGATGTCATGGTTTTGAGCCTCCATAGCTGAAAAGATGGAATAGCCTTCAACCAAGAGGGGGAAGGCTGTGAGGGGCATTTATAGCAGTGGTGAGGAGGTGTGTGGTTTTAAGCTCACTTTTGGAAGTGTTAAATTTTAAAATCCTTAACACATCCAAGAGCAATAAGTTATTGAAGTATGAGTGTGAGTACAGGGAAGTTAGCCAGATTATGGGTATAAATTTGGAATTGATTAGCACATAAGAGTGTATTTAAAGTCAGAAGATTGGCTAAGACTACTAGTTCGTGAGTTTAGAATGAAAACAAAGGTAAGGTTTTGCTGGCCTTGTCCATACCTTTATACTGTAAAAGCAGCTATCATTACAGAAATGGAGAAGCACAGAGACTGGAAGTGTGGCTGAGTTGGGGAGCACTTGCCTAGAACCTTGGGTTCTATCCCCCACACTAAAAAATGCCTTGAAAGGCAATGATATCACACAACTTGACTTGAATTCTCTGTTGACTCCATTCCTGGGCTGGTCAGTTAGTCAAAGTGCATAGATTTCTTTGGGCAAACATCAGTGAGCTGAGCCAATTTCCAATGGTATAGGATTAATATTGGGATCCTAAAAATGAACAAACACATCTGGACCTCCAAATCTCAAGCTGGATCAAGAACACAGTCATACCACTATGAAAAGGCTGCTGCTTAACAGTTGGAAGGCCATGGTTAAAAACTACCACTGTGGCTGAAGAACATTATGGTTTCAGATCATCACTACTGACATTCTTAGCAGCAAGTCTTTGTTTTCTGTTTAGAAATAAGTTAGAGAGAAGTTAGAGGGAAGTGGAATAGAATGACAGCTCGAAAGCTGAAAAATAGGCAAAGTGAAAGGAGGAGTATTGAACAATGGTTACTGTCTTGTTTCTTGGTTGGTTGGTTTGTTATTGAGGTATTGGGGGTTAAACCCAGGGCCTTGTGTGTGCTAGTGAAGGCTCTACCACTGAGATACCCAATCATACAGCTATCTTAAATTGTTTCTAGTAGGTCATTGTTTCATACCACTAAACCTAATCAGAGTCACCCCAAAAGCAGAGGAAGGGAATTCTTACAATAGAATTTCCCAAATAGTCCATTAGTAGAGCCAACTGGATTTTAAAGGAACCCTGAATTCCAGGTGGTTGGTCCTGTGCCCTATTAGAGGAGCTTGCTGAGTGCTGCCATACACTGTGAGGATGGGCAACAAGAGAAAGAATGTTCTGTCTCCATGTCCACAGTGAGGGCATCAGGGAATGGAGTTTGGATGAGGGCTAAAGCAATCTAACTCAGAGCAGGGGCCAGTTTCTTTCACTGTTTTGGGCAATTACCTACATACCTTCATCAGTCCCTAGGATTATTCAAGGTCCCCAGTTTGAATTCAAGCCAGCTGGGAAAAAGTGCAGCTGGCTGAGTCATAATGTGATCAAGACCATCTGATTTTCTGCCAGGATGCAGAGAGAAAGCAGAGACAACAGGGAGACCCTCCTGTCACTCTCAGAACATGAGGCTGGGGCCGCAGGGGTATAAGTGAGAAAAATACCACTCTGGGCTTTTTTTTTTTTTTTTGTAGTTTGTGTTAGGGTAAGGAAGATATCACAGAGGAGACATATTACCAGCTGTTCTGTGAGGGACTGGCAAGGAAATATATGTTCGTAGTACACTAAAACACAGGCTGTGGTAGTACATTTAACACCTGGTATTTTTTTTTCAGAATAATGTGACAAAATGAAGATATAAAAATTATTTAGTGGTGTAAGAAATTTCTAGCCGTTTAGACAGTGCTTTCAGAATTCCTTTGAAATGTATTTCTGGTATATTTGTTTGCCAGCATATAGTTCCACTGGAAGTCCATGCAGCTGCCACAGCAAATGTCACACCGCTTTTGTGACTAGAGTACAGGGACCTCACATTGATGAGATAAGGTTTGTGGCACAGTATTGTGAAAAAATGAAAGTATTTTGAGGAGCAAACCCATATCGCTGTAAGTCTCCTTTGCTCTCTCAATAAATTAACATAGTGGTCATACAGCAAAAATGCGTAGTGTACTATGTGTACATTAAAATGATTTTGATTAGATTAAGACAATCCTGGAGAAACAGTCTCCACATTTCAGCTGAACACAATCTGTCTCCTGAAACAGAATTGAGACTCAAACACACAGTGTTTTCCTTTTTGAAATTGTGTTTATAAAAACTGTTTTGGGAAATAGTAAGGCCATTATTCTTTTAGGGTATGGTTTAGTTACTTTTCTCATGGCTGAGACAAAATACCTGACACACAGAGTTAAAGAGCAGAAGGTTGTAGAGTCTGTACAGGTATCAGCCAATAATCAGCAGGCTCCAAGGCAAGGTGGCAGGAAAGAGGAGCATCACAGAGGAGAAACTGCTCATCGCAGGCAGAAGGCACCCAAAGCAGAAGTGACCACGCAGCCTTCTTTTGGTTCCTTGTATTTGGTCCAGGCTACACATCCTTAGCCTTTACAGCCAGCATGGGCCTCCCATTACCCTCACTCAGAGCTGTGCCAGACAAGTCAATGGACTAATTTGGTAATCATATCCCTTGATCCCAGGATCACACACTCTAGCCAGCTCTGAAAAAGCCCCGCTTATGACCACATGAGGCTCTGGGGGAACATCCAAACACCAACTGTACTTATATATTTAATCTGAGTTTCTGGGTTATATAGTGCTAAAGTGAAGCTTTACATCCACTGGGAAACCAATGTGTCCTCTCATAAATATTAATGGGAAATTAGGTCTTCCAGTACTACTTATAATTGAAGCCAGATGTTTACTTCTAGCTGCATTCTAAAGCAATGACTGACACACACATTTTAGGAATTTTAAACAAGTCTTCCTATTGTTTTTATTTCTTAAAAGCAAATTCTCTTTGGAGAGTCATATTCCTTCTTCACTAATTTGCTTCTGTATCTATAATATAACTACAACAATCAAGAGGTGAATACTGGACTGGAGATGTTGCTCAGTAATTCCAGTGTCTACCTTCCAAATGCAAGGTCCTGAGTTTGATACTCAGTACCAGAAAAAAAAAAAAGTGAATACTGATACCTATTCATCTAATCCCGGTACTCTGTTTGAATTTGCCAATAGTTTCAATAAATATTTCATAACAGAGCAAATAAGAAACTTTTTTTTCCTTTCTGCCTTTTATTCATGATGCAGGATCCAACCTAAGACTATTTCCTTGTCCTATATCTTTGATTTCCTTCAAGATGGAAGCCTCCCCAGTTTTCTCCTGCTACTAAAGATTGTCATGCTTTTGGAATAACACAGGCCAATAACTATGCAGATTATCCTTTAATTTAGTTTGTTTGATGTCTCTTCAAGATTCAAATAAATCTATGGATTTTGGCCAGAATTCCATGGAAGACCTGCTGTGTTTTCCTCACTGCATTGCATCAGAAAATATGATGCTGGATTGCTCCATTATTGGCTCTGTTGACTATTATTACTTGGTTAGGATGTTGCATGGTGGATTTCTCCACTCTGGCTATTTAATAATTAACAGACAGTGGATATGCAATTTGTGGAGAGATACTTTGAGGCTATGTAAATATCTGGCTTCTCATTAAACTTTTACCTACTGGTTTTAGCATCTGTGGATGTTTTCTGCCTAATTTATGAGTGCAAAATAGTCATTTCTAACTCCATCATTCCTTCTACACTCATTGACTGGCATTGTGCTATAAGAAAAAATTTTATCTGTTCCTTTCTGTATTCATTTGTACAAATAAGGAGTTGGAGATATTTATTTTATGCAATAGATTGTAATCCACCTCCATCATTATGCATTTTGATTGTCACAGTTAGCCAGTGGCAGCCCCTTTATGCCGTCCCCCATAGTCACCTGGTATGTTCTTATCATTTTTAAGGGTAGGTTAGTACATACCTGTACTACCATACCTTCATATCCAGTTCCAGATGTTTCCAACTTAAACACTTTCCTTGACTCAGACATAGAATTACTCCCTTCTCCATAGTCATGTTTCATTTTTAGTGGGAAACTGACGCTACAAACAAAGATTTGGGTGTGAATTTACCTATTTTTACTGGGGTGTTACTGCTTCTGGGTCCCTTCAGAATAAATATCTAGGAAATATATTTATATATGAATACACACATAAAAATTTACTCATATGTATGTCCCTGTTTCTATACTTACCCATGTAGATATCTATTAACTTAATAATAGGTAAACAAAAAATAGGGTACAGAAAAATTTAAATGTAGCTTTTGTCTTCTTATTATTTAATCAAACATTAATGTAGGTATGATTGCAAAAAGGATTTTTCAAATATAATGAAATACCTAAGTCATTTGACCTTAAGATTATTAAAATAAGTCTGGCCTACTTGAGATAGTCAAAGACTTAAAACTAGTTTTGTTAAAAAGTATTGACTCTTCATTTGAGTCTACAGGTATCCAGAAGGTTAAGAGAAGATAAAACTTAGTATTTCTCCTTTCATTTTAAATATCTTCTTTAATACATTAAAATATTGCTCCAGATCCTTGCTCAACCTCGTATGTAGGCATATTTAACACTTAAGGACTATCTAAAAACTGCTTTATTTATTAGTGCCAAATAGACCTAAACTCCATCCCTTCTCAAAACTGAGAAAAAAGTAATGAAAAACAGCCACCACAACCAACATCAACGAAAGAAAACAAGACTGAGGACACCTAGGTAAAAGTAACTAAGGTATTTTCAAGATTTGGGAGGATGTTCAACTGCCATTTATTATTATTATTATTTTTTTTTTTGCAACATAATCTTCCAGACCTCCTGCAGAGGTGCTTAGAAGTTTCCAGTCACTGCTGGAAGCCTATCACCACTTGGACTGCAACAGGGTCCACATGGACAGGTTTCCTCATGATGAGATGCTCTGATGCTCAAGCAAGAGCAGTCCTGGCACTGGGATTGTCCCTAAAGTGATGAGGAATTCTCTGAAGCCACTTCACACAACCTGTATGGAGGCTGGGTAGGTTAGTACATACCTGTAGTCCCAAGGCTGAGACAGCCAGAAGGATCTTTGTGAACTTGAGATCAGTCAGGGCCACATAGTGAGTTCTAGGCAACAAGAACTACAAGACCCTGTCTCAAACCAAAAAGTAAAAGTAGAATTCAGATGGCAGCCAACTACTCCCTGGTCCACTCGAGCAACCCTATAAAAGCTTACCCCTTTCCTTTGTTAATGAGGTACTAATTGGTCAGAAAAACAGGTGGGAATCTGGGACTGACAGTTGACATCTGAATTGGAGACAATCTTGTGGGATTAAATCCTTAGCCTGTAGGGTAACAGTGTCAGTTTTGAGGGCACAATACAGTTGGTGTCCAGTGGAGCGAATTGGTTGCTATGAGAAAAACTCTTATGCATGTAGTATTAGAAATGTGTGTATTGAAAGAGATTTTTCCTTTTACAACTTTTGAGTTTAGGAATATATCACCCACACACTACTTCTCTTTTTGGGCTGACAGAGACAATGAAAGGACTGGATTTGGGAAAACAGAAAACTAAGTAAGTTTTAATTATAATTGATAGATAATGCACAGAACTTGTCTTGTTATCTAGTAGAAAAAGACCTTCCCCATCCACTATGAATTTGGCTGAGAGACAAGAACAAAATAATTCTATATTCACCTCTGTCTTCCCATGAAGACAGAATGAGCTTTCCATTGCAAATTTGTTTTGTTTTGTACCACATGTGAGTTAATTAGATAAAACCATGTCATATGCCAGATTCAATCAGCCTGAAAATAATCAGAAAACCAGGTTTGGCATTGTTTATTCTGTTTTGGCTCAGATAGACAAAAGCGCAAAATGCAAACTGGCTCCAGAAAACAACATATGTGTACTGGAGCCAGCTCTTCTTTCATGGGGTAATCTCTAGTTGGCACCTGAGCAGCAGATGCTGCTCAGGGTGATGATTAGACAAATCCACTTGGTGTAGATGCACACTTGCCTCCATTGGACAGTGGACACCTTCACAAAAGACACCTATTTTACTGCCTTTTACATAGGTGAAAATCAGCTTGCCAGTCATCGGCTATCAAATGAAACTACATATTGAAATTAAAAATTAAATGTACATTTTTGTCTGGCTTTTATCTTCATCATTATTCTTATTTCATTGTCTATAGGTTAAAAATAAAGCTGAAGGGAACTACCCTTCAGCTACATTGCCTTATTGTAGGTAGTTCAGCAAAGAAGGCAGAGGATTTCTCTGTCTTGCTACTTTAAGGTTGTATTTATAATGTTCCAAGTGATAAATATTTTAGCAAATATTCAAGTAATCACAGAGCGAGAAGTAGTAATTTACAGAACCTAATCACCTGATTGGTAATAAAATCCAGATGACCTAGTTTTACCTTTTCTTTTTGGTACATAAATTGTCTGACTTCAATACAAAGGAGAATAAGATTTCACATATTTTTCCTTGTGTTTGCAAAAGAGAATATTTTCTAGGATATTCCAGAGTGGGCATGGGTATTGATCACATCATGATGAGTGAAACTCCTCTTGGTTAGGTCAACCATGACAACTTAGTTACCAGCTCTAATGGAAATATTTTACGTTTATCTCACTTGATTCATCTGTAGGTATCTGGCATCACTCAATATTATATCTTTGAAAATTCTTTGGTTTTCATAACTCTTTTCTCTGCTAGATTTTTTGCATTACTTTGATTTATTTGTACTTTCTGTTTTCCTACCTCTTACCCTAACTGATTACTCCTTTATGTGTGGTGTCCCTGCAGGCTAATTTCCACTTTCTTACTCTAGTTATTGCTCCTAACTTAATAGTTGCCAATGGAAAAGTCAATTACTTTGGGTTTGCCCCCTTTCTTTATCTTCCTATCCACTCAGTTCTAAATTATTTTTCTGTCATTTAGTTCATCTATGAGGTTAAGTATCTTTCTGCTCTATGACAAAATAGCTGAAAAACTCAACTTAAAAAGAGGAAAGGGTTATTTTGGTTCTTGTTTTCAGAAGTTTCAGTTTGTGAAAAGTTGGCCCTGTTAGGTTGGGCCTTGACAGCATAGCAATTTGTAGCTTGAGTGTATAGCAGAGGTAACAGCTGACATCATGGAACAAAAAAGCAAAGAGAGGGCCGGGAATTTAGCTCAATGGTTCTGGCACCTGTCTTGTAAGCACGAGGGCCTGGGTTCAATCCCTCAGTAATCACATACAATACTGGGCATGGAGACTCACACCCAGCAGCAATCAGTACCACATACCACAGTGCCAGATGTGGTGGCTCATGCCTGTGATCCCAGCCCTTGGGAGGCAGAAGCAGGAGGATTGCTGTGATATGAGTTTGGGGATGAGCTCAGAGCCAGCCTGAACTTCAAGGTGAGACCCTGTCTCAAAAAAAGAAAAAAAAAAAAAAAAAGCAAAGAGAAAGGAAGGATGGATCAGAGTCCCTATATTCTCTTGAAAGGCAAATTTCCATTTTTCTAACTTCCCTATATGGAAACCTACCCCCTAAAGGTTCCACCCTCTCTCACCAGCATCATAAACTAGGCTCCTCGTCTCTTAGTTACTTTTCTTGTTGCTCAAACAAAATACCTGGCACCCAAAGTTAAAGAAGGTAAAGTTTATCTAGTTCATAGTGTGTAGAGGTTTCATTCCATGATCAGCTGGCTCCAAGGCAGGGTGACATGGCAGACAGGCATTGTAGGGGAGAAACAGTTCATGGTAGACAGAAGGTAACAAAAGCAACAAAAGACCCTAACAAAGTCTTTCTGCTTCTTCTGTTTTATATGGACTACTTACAGCAGGTAGCACTCACACCATTATTCCCAATGCCCTTATGCCCAGTATTGCACCCATGTAATACACTCTAGATTCATTCACCTCTGAAAAAGCCCCACCTATGACTGCAGGAGGCTGTAGAGGGGACATCTAAACACAAGTCAAACATTCCGCCCCTAGACCCCCAGGGACTCATTCACATCCCTTTATGCAAAAGGCAGATAGTCTATCTCCAAGAATTGCCAAAGTCCTAGCAGTTTCAACATCACTGAAAAGTACAAGTCCAAAATTTCCTCTGAGATTTAAGGCAAACTGTTACCTGTAAGCCTCTGGACAAATGAAAAGAAAGTTAAACATTTCTAACATTCAGTGGCACAAGATGAGAGATTTCCATTCCAAAACTTATAGGCAAGAGAATACCAAGGAATAGGAACAAACCAAGACCAACATCCAACAGAGCACACATTAGGTCCTACAGTTCTGCTTCTAGCATTCCCAGCAATCTGGGGCAAGCTGTGAACTCCAAAGGGCTTGGGTGATTCCGCTCTGAGAGCACTTCTAGTGGTTATAGCTCCAGTGACCTCCTTCTTTGGCTAGCTTTGCTCACTTCTCGAAGTTTTCCTTGGATAAGCCACATTCCTGGCTTCTCCAGCCTTCTGGGGTCTCCACTGAAGCTTTGGCCTTACTCGCAGAGCTCCACAGCCTGCCTTCTCAGGAGCACACTGCCTGGCCTCCCAGTCCTCCTGAAATTTGGGTGGAAGTCTTCCTGACCCCACAATTCTTGCATTCTGCACACACCTAAAACCAGAGCCATGCAGATGATGCCAAAGTCTGCCTCCAGCTCTTGCTGTAGCCATGCTTCCTTCTCTCCTGGCTGTAGGGCTTGCTTAGTATTCTGAACAGTTTCAAGAAACAAATTCTGTAGGATCTTGGAACATAGTGCTCTGGGATTTCTTTTCAAAGCAAAGTTTTTCACTTTTGCAATTTTGAGACTACAGAGAATGGAGTTCTTCTGCTTCTGATGCCCTCAGATCATCTTTTCTATTCTCCTGCTCCTCCTCAGCAACTGAGATCTCCTCTGCTTCACCTTTGTAGTCCACAGCTTCACTTGAACTTCCTTTCGGCCAAACTCAAAATGTCTTAATTTGTGCTGTTGGGTTCTTTTCTCTTAAATCTCAACATAAATCTGGCTGAAAGCCCCCAACAGTATCCATGCCATTACCTCAACATTAGACTGCTTTGAAATTTAGCACTCACACCCTTAATCCTAGTGCCCAGAGCATTACACTATGAATTAATTCCAGGGTCACAGTCTATAGATTGAGCCACTTCTGAAAAAGGCCCATTCATGACTACATGGTGCTTTGGAAGGACATCTAAACACAAGCCATTACACCTTTCTTCCAAACTATGCCATCTATTATCATTATTTTGAATACTTCAGTAGCAAATACAGGAAACCTAACTAAACCTGGTCTTAAAATAAGGTGATAATTTCCTTGACAAGTTATTGGCATTTGGAAAGGTCACAAGTGGATTTTTCTTCATTAAATGAGATTACTTATGTGACATAATCATATATTGCTATATGAGGACTTTATTTAGACCCTGATATGAACAAATTCTCTGTTAAAATATTTTGGATCAAATGAGAAAATGTGGCTATGAAGTCGATATTAAATGCCCTGAAAGCTTGTCAAATTTTTTTTGGTTAAGTGTCACAATTTTGTGGGTATGTTGGGGGAAACTGTTCATATTTAGAAAGAAACCTTACTGAAATACTAAAGTGAAATGTCTTGATTTCTTGTTAAATATTTTATCAGCAAGAAGAAAAGCAGTTGGAATATTAAGGTAAAAATTTGAAAATAGTTGCATCTGGATTTGGAGGATATGATGGTCCATTGTGCTGAGATACATTTTAAATGCTTGAATCTTTTAATACAAAATGAGAGAAAACTTAAAATAAAGAACAGCTTTACACTCATGACCACAAAGTTCAGAGACAGAGTCAACTTCAATTGTTACATGGTAGTAAATAGTATAATGATGTTTTCCTAAACCTGGGACCATCTCTTTTAAGGGTAGGAATGCCATATGTCCTGGCTTGCTGGGTAGTTACAGCTACACCTATGATCCTAAATGAGTTACTTACAGTACAATCTTTTCTTGAAAATGTAACCTTATCTTTGATGATAAATTAATGTTATCCTACTTCATGGTTATCAAACAACTTGCAACCTGCTTATCTCTTCATATCTAGCTGGAGAAAAAAGATGCTGTTTTTCCAGACACACTAAGCAATACTTTCCTATAATGTCATTGTCCCCAAAGGGCAAAGTACCCACAACAAGCATCATCACTGGACTGATGGGTGCATTGAGTGGTGTAAGTCAATCACACCCCACCCTGAGAGTAGGAGAGGGAGTCCATGCTGGGTCTATGCTGGAAGGAGCCACTAGTGAAGAAGAAACCAATAAAGCTCACTATGCCTCTCCTCTCCAAGTCCCCTGTCCCTGCTCTGGTTTAATCCTTCACATCTCTCACACGGACTACTGTGGTTACCTTCTTACTGATCAGCCCATTGCCACATTGCTGACAGGATGGTCTTCCTAGCACATAGATCTGATCATTTCACTACAAGATTCATTAGTTTTTGATGTCTTACCCTCAACCATAAATAAACTCTAAATGCCTTTACTAATCATACAAAGCGGTTCAGTGTCTTGGCTTTGGGTGTGTGTTTACCCTTATCCATCTTTATTTGTTTCTTTACAACTTTTCCTGTGCCTCGTTTCCTCATGCCAGCTCCAGTTCCATCAGTGAAGGAAATCTGTATTCATCTGTCCAGTGTCATCTTGAGAGCTACTTTTTCTCAGTCATCCCTTAAATATTCCAGATTCCTCCTCTGTCTTCTCTATACTTTGTCATATGGTGAAGCTTTTTCTCTGACTAAACCAGAATAGTACTTGATTAGTTAATCAAATCCAGGATCCTAATACTAATGGGACATGCTTTTAAAATTATTATATTTAATTAATTTAGAGCACTAGGGATTAAGCCCAAGTTTTTGTGCATACTGGATAAGGCTTTACCATTAAACTATATCCTGAGCCCCTAATGATATGAAATTCACTTTTAAAAATTTTAACATCGCATATAAATCAGTTTCTCAACTTTTTCTTTTTTTTCATTATCTGCTCTAAGGACCTTTGTTAGATTTTTCTCTAGTAACTGCCTCTCTACCACAATGAAATTTTAATACTCCAACAGACACATTATGTATCTATTCATATACTCTACATATTTGCAGGGCCAAAGCCTTTCATGTGAACAAGGGTCCTCCGATTCAGTTCTGTCTTGGATTTCCTCCATAATGATAATCCACCCTCTAGTTTCCTAATTTATACTTGTTTGAAATGAAGAGAGAACAAGATATTTTAGGGGAAAAAAACTGAGTGTAGAATCACATTCTTTTCTATTTTTTGGATTCTGTTCTCATGTTCACTACTTGGCAGCTTTCTCTTTTTGTAAGATCTTGACTTGTCAAGTCTTCCTAAGGCCTTGAATTTCATACCTCCTCCTCATATGTGTGTCTCACATTTAATCAAATTCTTATAATTTCTTTAAAATACTTTACCTTTTATTGGTACATATTTTCAGTACAAGACAGCTGTGATGGCTGGTGTTCAGATGTCCTCTCCAAAGCTTCATGTGCTCTCAGTGGGGGCTTCTCAGAGGTGTGACCCTCGAACTGATTCATGGTGCAATGCTAGGCTTAATGACCCTTGGATTAAGGACATGAATCTGCCTTCCCTAAGTAGTCTAGATAAGATAAAAGGGCTAGGAAGACACTGTTAAGGTCCCTTGTTGCTTTTGCTACTTTAGGGGGGCTATGAATATTTTTCCTCTGTGGTGGCACCCTGCCTTGGGATTAGGTGACCTCGGAATGAAATTTTATACACTATGAGCCAAATAAGCCTTTCCTCCTTAAACTTTGAGTGTTTGGTATTTTGCCTCAGCCATGAGAGAAAAGTAATTAAGACAATAATCATTACAGAATAAACACAACTGTTGGTGAAATGTGGGATAGAAAAAAGGAAAATACCCAGGGAATAACTAGGTAGGAGATAATATAATGAGAATAGTAATAACACTATTACATTACTGGGCATCAGGAACTGCCCTGAGAGCTTTGAAAAGTCCACTCATTTAATTATTTAATCTTCAGAAGGCAGTTGATATTGCTACTCTCTCTACTAATGAGGAAACTGAAACACAAAGAGATCATTTTCCCCCCTAAAATTCCTTCCAAACAACAAATTTTTTAAAACATTTTTCACTGAGATGATTACTAAGTCCTTCCTTTTTTTTACAAAGTCTGTTGCGCTTAATGTAATCTGTCTTTGAAATGATACAACTAGTAAAAATAAGCCAATGAAAATTTAATGTGACCTTCCTCTTGAGTTTCACAAAATTGCTCCTCTTCATTCTCAAGTCAGAAAAGTAAATTTAGCTAAATGATGAGGAGATCTTTGTGGAGAGAAAGGACTACTTTATTGCTTTTCCAGTCTCTCTCTTTCTCTCCTTCCCTCACAGTGAGATCCTCTTGCCTCAGGCTCCCAAGTTCTAGGATCATGGACCTGAGCCACCGCCTCTGGATCTTCCAATATTTCTATGAGACCACCAGATTACAGGCTGGAAGCCAAGTAATCTTGGTGGATGAGACTTCTCTTTAAAACTAAGCACTTTTGTGGGGGAAGATATCCAAAAGGTCACTGGAACAGGGGTCAGTCCTGTCTATAGCTTGAGTCTCACCGGAGATGTAATCCCGCATTGCCCATCCCCCATGTCTCACTATCCAGTCTTCTACTTGCTTCTCCTTTCCCACTTTTCCCGGCTTCTGCTCTGGAAACTTTCCACCAGTTCTTGCGAAATCTGTTGTCCTAATCAGAGCTAGCTCATCTGGGTCTTGGCTTAGTAATCATTTGGTCCAAGCCCGTGACTCTTAGGAACCACCTTGGTCAGTACACCGTAACTCTCCTATGGACTGTGAACTCCGAGGACTCGTAAATCTTATTGCTTGCTTGATGCTACATGTTCAGGGCCCACCATGATGCCTGATATCTAACAAATGCTCAGTAAATAGTTATTGAATAAATGAACAGAGGGATGATTGACTTGTAGGCCCAAATGCATTTGTTTGGTTCGCCGATATCCTTCATAGTTGTGGATTGGTTTAATAAAAATCAGTTTGCATAATAAGATCATGCTTCTGAAGAATATTGGAATATTTTTAACCCAGTCCTACATGCCACATTTTTTTAATCCCTTTCATTTGCTTCCATTTAAAATTTCTAGCCATTTCCCTCTTCCATTCAAATTAATTTTACTAATTTGTTACTGACCGTTTCAGTAAAAAAGCCTCCAACAAACTTTTTCTGATGAGCTGTTATATGTAGTCATTTCTGGACAGGGATTTAGCTTAGTGGTTCTGGTGCCTGCCTCAAAAAACCAAGCTCGCAGTTTGAACCCTGGCACAAAAAAGAAAAAAGAAGAAAAAGTAATTCCCTCCTGTAAACTCCAAATTTGTTGCTTCTGTTTTCTTATTTTCATTTTCTCCTTTTAACTTTCTCAAGTGAGAATGTTGGTCAAATATGGCCCCTCACCTACAGATAAGAAAGATTTGAAGCTGGGCATGGTAGCTCATGCCTGGAATCCCAGTACTTGGAAGGCAGAGGCAGGAGGGGTGCCAGAGTTCCAGGCTACCCTGGGCTACATAGTGAGTTCAGAGTCAGTACAAACTACAAAACAAGACAAATGATGGCATATGCACTAGAACTCAGACTTCCTTACTTTCACATCAAATTCTGCCCTACAATGTATGTTCTCATGTTCTCATATTTGTTATTATCACTATATACTGTCATCTTCTCTCCTAGACTGTGAATCCCTCCAGCCTTAATTTCTTGGACATGCTAACAATATTAATTAAAAATAAACAGGTACTTAATTCTGGAAAAGAAAAAAATAATAAGAAGAGTTTCCTTCTTAATTATGCAATGGCTATAAAGGGTAAAAGAGCTGCCACACCAGTATAGGAGTTGGATACATTATACAAGCTTCAGTTGATTAATTTTTGCTCCAAAAACTTTGGCTTCAAAATTAATAATGAAATGAGTCTTTCTATATTCAAGTTTGCACAAAATCACTTGTGGAAATCAGATTTGTTTATTTTTACTTACAAATCTCTTTTCTGTAAATTCACCTCGAATATAGCTCTTCATTTGGGGAGAGTAGGCAATTTGCCTCTTACTGGATGGGAGAAATATGACGTTAAACACGTGGGAAGAGAGGCTGGGTCTGGGTCAGGAACCTCTACATATATCCTCATCCTCCAGTAGGACCGCTAGACTTCCGGAGCCTGCACTGGCTACTCTGAGATCATCGTTCTCTGTTCTCTAGGATTTAAACCCAGTCCCCACTACGCTATGCTCCAAGGAAGCCCAGCCTTGGTTTTGAGTTTGGGAATCTAAGGAATGGGGTGGGGATTTCTACCCGCCCAAGGGTTTGGTCCAGGATTTGACTTTAGGATTTAGTGTAACAAGCTGATCCGAGATTTAAAAAAAATAAAAACGAGGAGGAAGTCTTCAGCTCAACATCCTGGAACAATGTCAACAAAAGACGCAGAATTAACGCGCTCTTAGAAGTTTGTCCCTGCGGCCGCCTCGTAGGCAGCGCTGGGCGACTCCAAAGACAGTGCCATGGCTGCTCGCAGTGGCGGTGTCTCAGCCAGCGAGGCGCTGCGTTACGCAGAATACTCGCCCCCTTCGGCCAAACGGCCAGACGCAGACATTGACCACGGACTGGTGAGTCCTGAAGGCGGTCTCCGCTTGTCTCCCGCTGTTGGTGCCCGGGCCTGTTGAGCTGGCGCCTCGGGGTGCGACTACTGCCCCGCCCCCGTCGCCCCCCCCTACTCCTCGTGTCCTCCACCGTCTCTGCCTGTGTCAGATTCTGTCGGCGAGGCGTAGAAAACAACCATTCTGAGGAGGGTCTCTGTCTCCTCAGGGTGTTTCTACCTGAAAATAGAAAATAGGCAGTAGCAGTGATATGTGATTTCTTCTCTCCAGCTGAAAGGTACCGCTGGAAGAAGTGGGTGTCCAGTAGAAACATAGCGCGAGCCACGCACATATCTTAAAAAAAATTTTTTTTGGTGGCCCCATTTTTAAATTTAATTCTTAAAGTAATAATTAAAAATTCTACCCTTTGGGGCGGTGCCATGATGTTTTGGTACATGCATGCAGTGTGAAATGTTTAAACCAGGATAAAATAAGCCCAGCTTTCTCAAACAGCTCTTTCCTTATGGTGAAAATCTCAGAATTCTTTCTTCCCAGCTTTTTGAAATATATAGAGCATTATTTTTGTCTGTAGCTACCCACTTGACCCTATACCAGAACTTTTTACTCCGGTCTAACTGAAACTATTCATTTGTCAGCCTTCCCGTACACCCCACCAGCATTCTGCTCTCCACTTATATATAATGAAATGTGTTTCCGCATAATCCACACATGAATGAGACTATGCAGTCTTTATGTGCCTGGTTTATATTACATATAATCTCCAGTTCCATTCAAGTTGTAGTGAGTAACTAGATTTCATTCTTTTTCATGGCTGAATAGTATTCCATTATGTATGAGTTCCACATTTTTTTCCCCCATTTATCAGTTGATGGATACTTAGATTTTGTCATTTCTCAGCTATCATGAATTCAGCGGAAATGAGTGCAGATGGCTTCAACATACTACTTCATTTCCTTTGAATATATGCCCAGTGGTATAATTTGTTGAGGACTCTTCCTTTGGTTTTCCACAGTAGCGATCTATACTCATTTAAATTCCTACCAACAGTGTACAAGACTTGCCAGCCTTGTAATCTTTTCTCTTATTGATTATAGCCATTGCTGCTGGAGATGATATTTTCTTGTAGTTAATTTTTTTCTATCTGTTGTTTTGATTTACATTTGCCTGATAACGCAGAGCATTTTTTAATACACCTCTGGTCAGTTGTTAGTCTCTCTTGAGAATTGTCTGTTTAGATATATTGTACATGTTTGAAATCTAATTCTTTTTTTTAGTTCATTATATAACCGGAATGTTAATCTCTTTGTCAAATGCATATTTCTTCCCATTTCTATTGTCCCTTCATTCTGATAGTGTTTGCGGAAGTTTTTAAACTGATGACTCATTTGTCAGTTCTTGCTTTTGTATCTAGTATTTTGGGGATCTTATTCCTAAAATATTTGTGTATTCCAGTGACCTGAAACATTTTTCCTAGTTATCTTAGCAGTTTCATGTCTCTCACATTTAATTCTAATTCATTTTCAGTTGATTTTTTGAAAATTGGCCACAGATAAAGGTCTGTTTTCTTTTTTTTTTTTTTTTGGAATGCATACTTATTCTTTTTAATGTGAAGAATAAAGCATACAATCAATATAAAATTGAGATGTTTTATATTCTTTTTACACTTCAGCACATCTGAATTCAGATTAGCCATGTAAATTGCTCAGTAACCACATGTGTGTGTAGCTGTCTTATTGATCACTGAGTATCCAGAGATAGGGGAACAAGAATCAGAACACAGGGAGAATCTGGTAGAACAAGAGAAAGAACTAGGATATCCTTGGTCATGGTACCATTTTGATGCCTAAAATGGCAGGGGATCAAAAGATAGGGATATTATACAGTTTTCTTAGAGTGAAAGGATGTATTAGATGGAGAAAGTCTCAAAACATGGTTGTCACATCCTTTTTACACTTTGTATTTCCTGCTACCCAGCTCACAGTGACATAGCTGACCTTTACATGCACAGAACTTACTGCTCCTCCTGTCTGTTCTACTAGTCATGTATTGCTTTGTGATAGTTAATATGCTGACTTGTCATTTTTTAGTATTTTTTCTAAATTGTCTAAGAGCAGAGATGAGGTATTTTTAGTAAGCCACTCAATTTGTGAGCATTTAATTATTATTTAATTGATATATTTCTGGATCAGAATGAGATGAGCTTGCCAAGGAAGGTTTCAGAAGGCAAGTATCCTCTTATTCAGCACACATTTCTTAAGCACTGCCAGGTGCCAGGTAACATCTTAGGACTTTGAATATATAACTGAAAAAAACAGGAAAAAGTTTGAAGATAGCCCAGCTGTGATGGGGCATGCCTGTAATCCTAGTGCTGCAGAGGCTCAGGCAGGAGATACCTGGGCTATATGTTGAATTCAGGACCAGCCTGGTCTTGTGAGACCTGGCCTCAACAAAATAGTTTGGTGATAGGTGTTGTTATGTTGTCCAGGTTGGCCTGTTACCTCTCTATTCTGCCTCAGCCTCCTGAGTACCTGTTATTATTGGTGTGCACATCAAGCTGGCATTAGCAGACTCTTCACCCTCGTACTCTGTTTGATTCATTCCTTACCACAGCCTTGGGAAGAACAGCCTTTATAATCATCCCTTAAGAGAGGAAGAAACAAATTCAGAAAGTTGTAAGTAACTTGCCTGGGATCGTTCCCCTAATAAATAAATAGCAGATCCAGGTTTCCAATTTTACACTTTGACTCCTAAATCTTACACTTTCCTCTTGACTTGTTGGCTTGGATAGCTGTGGTGTTCAGATGAGTAAGATTAGGTAGAAAGAATTTCTTTGCAGACTTGTAGAAATCTCAGCATCAAGCTGATTTGATAAGTAGTTAGGAATGTTGTAATTGAAGCTAGAGATATTATCAGTGGTTTTTAACCCCTGTAAGTATGTTACTCAGAAGAAGGGAGACTGTGTAGAATCCAAGATACCAATTAGGGGCCTCTCTACTAGTTCAGGCCCATACAAGCTGAATTGTAAGCCAGTGATTCTCAATTCTTCCATCCCAGTGTCCCATTTTATAACATATTACTACACTATGAGGTCTCCTGTACTATCCTGAAATCCTGAAATGAGATTAAATATAATTTCTCCAAGAGTATGATATTGTAGTTGAAATATAAGGGTGAATATTTTATTAGAAACTAACATGTGTCTAAGTCTGTAAATGCCCAGTCAGGATTCCATCAGAGGACACAATGAGGTAACATTTCTGTCACATTACAACAATGCAAAGAATCCCTGTATGTGGCAGCTACAAATGCAAACTATCAGATATACCTGACTTTGTCAAGGAACTAAAAAAAAAGTCCTACTATTTAAGAATTAATGACCAAGTGTGATGGTGTGTGCCTGTCATCTCAGTATGGGTAGGGTTGTGGGTGGGGAGGCTGAGGCAAAAAAAAAGGTATCACTGGGAGTTCAAAGCCATCCTGGGCTACAGTGAATTCAAGGTCAGCCTGAGCCTACATAGTGAGACTCTGTCTCAAAAAAAAAAGAATAAATGTTCATTACTCTGTGGACAAGATTAAAAATGTAGGCATAATACCTCTGTAGTACTGTGGATAAATGATATTTTACATTTATTTATTAATAGTGGCAGGTTATGGCTCTAGCAAGGCTGGTTTTCATGCAGGAGAAGAAAAGCTTTATAAAGAGGATGTTATTAATTTTTAAAGCAATTTGGACAAAACTTAGTTGGTGAAATGGTGGTCTTTTAATTTCTAGTACTTCCTGAGAAGTATAAATTATAGTATTAATGGGATCATATAATGCATTAAAAAATAAGCTACATATATACTTCATTATAAGTAAGCCTGATAAATGAAAGCTAAAAGTCAAACATGTAAATTATCAGACATTTATTCATTACCAAAAAATAAACACTTGTGGTTTTATGTCCTAAAATATAGTTTAATATACTTTGAAACTTTTCTTGTCAGTCACAAGGGTTATAAATTGTATATCTATATTTTAACTTTCATTCCTTGCTGTTCCTTATATCATAGTAGGGGGCTAGAATGTAAGCTCCATGGATAAGCAACTTGAGTTGCTCTCTAGTATGTATATCCAGCATTTGTATTGGTCTGTTATGTGTGGTAAGCATTCGAGATGAGAACTGTTGAATAAGTAAAATAAGATTTTGAGTCGGAAGGAAAGAGGATGATTCTGTGAATGAATTGAGTCAGTAAGAATTTCCAGTTGCCTACTGATGAGTGCTGCAAGCACAAATACAAATTTCAGCTTATTTAAAGAATGGATAAGTCTCTCTCCAAACACTTAAGTTTCAAGGACCTTTATTCTCCTAGCTCCCCGATAGCATCAGGCACATAATTACTACTCCATAAGTCTTTGCCAAATGTTCACATTAACAAATGAATGAAATATCTAACTTGGAGAAAAAAATAGAAAATTAGAAAAATGTTGAGTTTAAGAAATTAGAAAAAGTAAAATAAGATTGTTCCTCTTCTTTGACTTCTCAGGGTCAAGACAGACCCAAATACAAGTACCGAATAAGTATCATGTTTAATCAGAGTGCACATAATTCACTCAGTTCTTTTGATATGTTTTTCCAAATTTTGGTTATTTTATTACTTATTAATACATCCAATAGCATAGGCAGATTCCAACTTAGAAACAGTTTCTATGTTTAGAGTTTGTTAATTTAGCACAGTTGAATATATTTTTGGAGAACATTAAATATATGGAATTTATAACTAGGTATAAATGAAAGATATGAATAAACCAGGATTGCCACTCCCAGGGACAATATAGAAAACCTATATTGTAAAGGGTGAGGTGGAAAACATTTTAGGCTGTGCAGCTCTGTTACAACTTAGCTGTTGTAAACACAGCAATAGACAATACATAAATGTGGCTATGTACCAGTAAAGCCCTATTTACAAAAACAGGTTTTTTTAGAACACAAATTTAGATCAAATTTAAAAAACTGATTAAAGATAGGCTCTTATATAAAGAACTATAATTTTTTGTTCTTTTAATACATATTTATGGTATAACACTATATTAGGTAAGGCACTGGGACTAAGACTAAGTGCTGTAGGAGATACAAAGATGAGTCAGGCACAAATATTGTCCTCACAGAACTTGTCCAGCCCACAAGATTAGGAATTGCTCAGTAACAGAGATCATGTTGGCTTCTCTCTGACAGTGATATCAAGCACAACATAAAACAAGTGGTAGATACTCAGGAAAGGTCTTTTCAAAGGTAGTTTAGTGAAGGATGAAGCGGTAGGTGTCTCAAGAGATATGGATAAAATGTCCAAGTTCAAAAGAATGACCCATTGTCTAAGATTTCTGAACAATCAAAACTTTATGGGAAGGTGAATGAATGAACTAGATCTTTATTTTTCTGAGACAGGGTCTCACTGTGTTGGCAGGCTAGCCTTCTGGAATTTGTGGCAATCCTTTTGCCTTAACCTCCTGAGTGCTGAACATAAGTGAGGTTCACCACACCCAGTGGAAACAGATTTTGAGAACAGGGAGTTATATAAGCTAATTTGGTAATCTATTTCAGTCTTTTCCTTCATTTTAGAAACTTTGTAATTTACTATTTTTTTTTTTTTTTTTTTTTTGAGACAGGGTTTCGCTTTGTTGTTCAGGCTGGCCCTGAGCTCAGCCTCAAACTCACATCACAGCCATCCTCCTGTCTCTGCCTCCCCAGTGCTGAGATTACAGGCGTGAGCCACTACGCCTGGCACTGTGCTATGTGGTACTGGTTGCTGCTGGGCTGGGCGTGAGTCTCCACGCCCAGTATGGTATGTAGTTACCGGGGATCGAACCCGGGTCCCTGCGCTTGCAAGACAGGCTCTGGAACCACTGAGCTAAATCCCCGACCCTGTAATTTACTATTTGAAACAACTGGAATATCCTAAATTTAGACTTACTGAATCTTATTCATTCTCATTTTTAATTTTCAACAAAATATTGCTAACAGCTTCTTATCTTATATTTTCTCAGTATATTTAAGATTTTTCACCGAGATTGAGGACTGAGTATTTGTAGTGCAAATTCATTTTTAGCTCATGGAATTATTTTTTATTCTGAATTTATTGTCCTAAACAATTCTACCCAGTCTTTCTAACAAGGTCTTTTATAAGGGGAAAAATTTCAGTCTGTCTCCTGTTCCCATGATAATCAGTGATATTTTCTGTTTATAGTCATTGAAAATACAAAAATAAGGTGAATGTATGTTTCAAGTTTATTGTATGTAAGCAAATAGCCAAGGAAAAAAATAAACTAACATTTAGTGGATGTCTGCTCTGTAATTTTTTTTTTTTTTTTGAGACAAGGTCTCAATTTTGTAGTTTAGGCTGACCTGGAGCTCAGCCTTGAACTCACAGCAATCCTCCTGCCTCTGCCTCCAAGTGCTGGGATTATAGGTGTGAGCCACCTCACCTGGCACTGTGGTATATGGTACTAACTGCCGGTTGGTGTGAGTCACCATGACTGACATTGTTGTATGTGGTTCTGTCAAACCCGGGCCCTTGCACTTGCTTGCAAGGCAGGCACTGGAACCACTGAGCTAAATCTCCAACCCTTTTTCTCTTTTCTTATAACAATCCTGCAAGGGTAGATATTACTATTCACCATTTTTACGGTACACATAAGAAGGCTGTGGTTTAAAGAGGTTAACTGTCTCAAGGTTGTACAGATAGTAAGCAGCCAGACTAAGATATGAAACCAATTTTTTGTTTGTTTGTTTTTTTGAAACAAGGTCTTCCTGTGTAGTTCAGGCTGGCCTTGAATTTGTAGCCCAAGTAGGCCTAAATGCAGTGATCTTCCTGCCTCAGCCTCCAGAGTGCTGGGCTTACAGGCATACACTGCATACATTGGCATTCCCTGCCCAAAGCCAGTTTTTAACTCTAAAAGTCTTTGACCTTTTTTTCTTACTGTGTAACATTGTTTCTTCATTTAAATATCAGAAAATGATGCAATCCACTTGCAAGAAGTGATTTAAAGTCTTGGTTTTTGGTAATTTTTAAGGTCTTCAAATGTTTCAAGGTATATATAAAATTCTTAAACTTCAAAGCTGAGTTCATTTCATTTCACCTGAGCTCAAAATGGAAGATAAGAATTTGTGGCAAAAATTTAAGCTGAGTATTACTAGTCTAAGAAATTACTTAAAGTAAGTAGGCTAAAAAGGAGATGAATTCTCAAACATAAAGAAATAAGAAAAGCTACAAATGTTGCAGGTAAGGTGTATATCAGACAAAAGCCAGAAAAGAGCATTTCAGGGATTCTTCCGGAATCTTCAGAGTCAGTATAATACAAGGTTGTAGGAGCACTTGATAAGAAAGAGGCCTACTAGAGGCACAACAGGATCATTTTTATGATTAGGGTACAGACTTAAGTACAAGGACAGAAATAGAGATAGCAAAGATCAGTGTACTTGTTTACAGTGAAGAACATTAATTTTTAAAGCTACTTTAAAGTAGACAGGTCAGAGGATTTTCTAACTTAAGCAGTTAGAAGTTGTTAAAATTTCCTTACCAAATGGAATTTTTCAAGATTTTTACTTTTATATTAACTTTTATTCCCTCTTTGATTTAAAAATAAATATATAATACTATAATTTGGCAATCAAAATAGCTACCATTTATTGTTTATCACATGCCCGAAACTTGGCAATATATGTCATTGTCTTAGTTTATAAAAATTGATGACAACCCAAGGAATTGGCTACGTATAATTATCCTCATTTTAGATGAGGATGCTGATCGTTCCAGGACGAATGCAAAACACATGAGTCCATTGACTTGGCCACTTTCGGAGCTGACAAGCGCAGACACCAACCTCAAACTGTATTTCTTTCACTCCGATGTGGTGATTCTTTCTCAGGACTGTTTTATTGAAAACAGGTAGATACTAGGAATCTGGAACTTTATTGATATTTTACTTTACATTATTTTGATTTTTGTTTTTGTTTTGCTCTGTTGCTAGAGGCAATTTCCTGTTTTTGTAGTCTGCTTGTACTACATTGGCAACACAGCTGTCAGTGACTTTATCCCATGAATTCTTCACCCCAGTCACTGCCTCAGGCAGGCTTGTCTTCACAAAGTTTCCATTAAGTCAAGTTTTAATTGAAGACTTGCAAGACAGAACTGACAGCAAAAATGATGGCAATTAAGAATGCTGGTTTGGGGCCGGGGAGTTAGCTCAGTGGTTCCGGCGCCTGTCTTGCAAGCGCAAGGGCTGGGGTTCGATCCCTGGTAACCACATACCATACTGGGCATGGAGACTCACGCCCAGCAGCAACCAGTACCACATACCACAGTGCCGGGCGTGATGGCTCACGCCTGTAATCCCAGCACTCGGGAGGCAGAGACAGGAGGATTGCTGTGATGTGAGTTTGAGGCTGAGCTCAGGGCCAGCCTGAACCACAAAGTGAAACCCTGTCTCAAAAAACCTGAAAAAAAAAAAAAAAAAAAAAAAAAAAAGAATGATGGTTTGCCCAAAACTGACAAAAAATTTGAGTCACTGAAATTTGGAAAATGTTTCATTTCATATGATTACATTGAATACATCCATTACAACACTCAGTGTATTGAATTATGAAGATTCATATTAGACACAGTGATATCCATTCATTATTGTGTGCGCATATTGTTTATACTTTGTCCTGTGATTTGTCATTTGGCAGTAATCTTGAATTCATTTGTTTACATAAGTTTTTACCTCTTCCAAAGGGTATTTACAAATACTTAAAATAATTTAAGTATTAATGTCAATAGTGCATGTTTATATTTACTTATATATTAATATTTTATAATTCTGTATGTCTGTCATGTGTTGCAGTGGATATATTAAGTGTATCTGGCTCATGATCTTAACTGAGGCTTACTTTGGAGGTAGGGTTTATATTACAAACATTCTGAAAAATCATGCTAGAGTTTGTTTTCCACTTATGTCTTATTTTCAAGATAATACACTGTGTATTCTAAACTGACCTTGAACTCCTGTAGTCTAACCTGATCTCCAATATGTGGTGACCCACATTAGTGCTAGGATCGTCACACTGGATTCCTCTGTTGTTGAGTATTCAGATTGTCTCAAGTTTTTATGTTATAACCCTGATGATTAATATTCTCATATATATTTTTATGTGGTTTTTTCATTATTTCCTTAGGATAGTTTTTAAGTTGAATTTACTGAACCTGAGGATGTAACTATATTTAATGTGTTCATTGTTATGATGATATTACCTTCAAGACACCTTGCCCAGTTTAAATTCTCATTGTCAGTTCAGGAGATGTTCATTTGACTGTTCTCCTGACAAGCAGTAAGACTGAGTTGTTAGCTAAAATGTATGTGATTATTATTAGCAGGTTCTCTGCTAGAGCGATATAACAGATTACATATGAAGCCATTCCAAAGAAGAACTGCAGAAAAGACTACTAATTCTTTCATACTTTTCAAACTTTGATTTTTCTTTTAATTTAATTTACTTTTATCTCATTCCCCTGTCCCTTCCCTATGTATAAAGCTTGATTTCCATTTTTACTTTCAGTTTTCACTTTTTTCTTATCTTCCTTCTTTCTCCTTACCTGCTCTTTTTATTCCCCTTCTCATGTGAACATTTTCTTCCCAGAAAGCGATAATAAGTTAGTACTAGAAGTGTGTATTGTTGAGGATGGAGTTTTGGTTTGGGAGTGAAAGGCAAAAGGAAGGCTGATTTGAAGCCAGGCAAAATATTTTAGAATTTACTTCAGGAATATCTGAAAACTCTTTCTTTATTCAGGAAGCTACTAGCCACAGAAATAATTTTTAAAAAAAAAAAGGTATTGATAGATAGGGCCCTTTTCTCCAAATTTTAGAAACAACAGTAAGGGTATTCCTTAAACTTAGAAGAGATAAATTTAGAATAGTGAATTAAATAGCAGTGATACATACATTAAAAAAGTAACTTTCAGCCCTAAATGAAACTTGAAGGCCCCAGAAAACTAAGCATTTAAGTGTATGTGAAACTACAGGTCAAAGAACAAGTCTCAGAAGGTATACTGATGAACCTAGCATTCACCAGCAGCAAAGATGCAGAGTCTGTTGCAGTTCTTTCTTTCTAAGAAATAATTCTCAAACACCAAAGTCATTTTTAGTATTGTTATGGCTTAATTTTCTCATTAGAAATTGACTTTGAAACTTGTCCATTTTTGCTTTGCTTGTTTGAGATTATCACTTTGAAATGATTGTGTATCAAATAGATGGAAGTTGAGTTTACAAGTTACTTGTCTAATCTGTATTTAAGAATATTCTACAGGTACTTGGACAAATATGTTCTTAACATACTCTGTAGATACTATATTTTATAGATGATCCTTCCCCTGACCTTCATGTAGACTAAATTACAATGACCTATGTTAGCAGTGAGTTAAGGGCAGAACCTGAGTCAGAATTCAGGTTTCCCAACTTGTAACATTCTCTCCTTGTCGTTACTTTTCCTTTTGCCCTACACTTCATTCTATTTTCAGTTTTATCTTTACTTTTCTTACGCAGAAACAGGATACTCAGTCAACTGGCCAGCTATCAGTACACCTACTCATCTAGTCAATTAAATACTAACTTTTATTTAACTCATACTGTATTCTTAGAATACAAAGATGAATAAACTGCTTCTTGCTCTCTAGAGTCTCAAAATATAATGAGACAGATTTTTTTTTTCTGAGACAGGGTCTCCCTTTGTAGTTCAGGCTGGCCCAGAACTCACTAGGTAGCCCAGGCGAGCCTCTAACTCACAGCAACTCTCCTGCCTCTGCCTCCCAAAGTGCTGGAATTACAGTTGTAAGCCACCAAGCCCAGCATTGTGGTATGTAGTCTACAGGCGTGAGTCACCACACCCAGCATTGTGATATGTGGTTACCAGTAATTGAACTAGGGACCTTACACTTGCCAGGTAGACACTGGAATTACTGAGCTAAATCCTCGGCCCCAGGAGGATTTTGAACTGTGGTCTAGGATCATAATGAAGAGATAAAGAATTGGAGAACTGAATATACATGAATAGGAAAAATGTAGCATTACTATAACTTTCATATTTTGATTTTTTGTTGATCCTGCTCTCTATGGTAATTTTGTGTTTATTCTTTCTTCTTAGTAGCTGAGAAGTTACATATCCAGGGTACCTTGTTGTGTTAAGAGACAGGGAACAATCATGTTATTTTTAAGTGAATGGTAATGAGGCAAAGGTGGGGATGTATTGAAGGTGATCAAGGATGGAGGGGTATGGTGCCTTGGCTTCCATACTCAGCCAGCAAATTCAGAGGGGTAAGACCATATTTTGAGTAAAGTATTATATATATCCCATAGGAACAACGCACAGTTTAAGTTTTTATAGTACCCTCTGATCCAATACCCAATAAAAGCAGCTCTTTTCGGCTCTTACCAATAAGGTAAACTTAGTGTCAGTGTGAAAATATTATATATATATATATATATAAATGTACTAGTATAATAACAAAAATAACATGAGAAAGGATTGGATTTACAATATCTTTACCTTTAGTTTTTATCTATACTTTGATTCCTAATGTAATTTAATATATAGGCCTAAGAATGGAACTGTGATACACTGTTAACTGTGTATCAGTGACAAATAGTATTGCTCTTCCTAAGAAACATTTCTGACTAAAAATCTATCTAGTTAACTCTAAAAGGTGTTAGATAAATTTATGGAGAAATAAGATCATAAAAGCAAACTAATGTGTTTTCGAGGATAAAGTGGAGTTGTTTTGAGGTTGAGAATCAATTTGTAATTTTTATGAGGTTATTTTATTGATCTGTATCTGTACACCTAACCAGCCCTGGTCTGCAGTAGGCAATGAGATTAAATAAATTTAATTAATTTGTGAATGATGAATGAATTGGAGAACTATGCTTAAAAACCTATTTTATGATGGCCAGGGGGTACTTAACTCAGTGGTAAAACACTGACCTAACATTCGTGAGTCATTGGGTTTGACTCCCTGCATGGCAGCAACAACCAAAAGATTTCCTGACCCTGAAACATGCAGATATCAGCATGAGTCAGGAACTAGTAATATCTGTACTATATATATGTGTCTGTTTACTTATTTGAAGTGTTGGCTTACATAATTATATAGCTGGTAAATCTAAAATTTATAGGGCAGGGCCAGAGGCTGAAAACTTTGATTGTGTATGCGTTTATGTATATATGTATGTATGTGTATATGCCAGGCAAGCACTTTACCACTAAGCTACATTCTACCACTACCTCCACCACCCCAACACCAGCCTATTCCTTTTAAATTTTTAAAAATTTTGATACAAGTTCTTATTAAATTACTTAGGTTGGATCAGACTTGTGATCCTCCTGTGTCAAGTTTTCCAGAGTATTGGAATTAACTGGTATGTACATCTGATTCTCAAGGCAGAATTTCTTCAAGGAAACCTCAGTTTTGCTCTTAAGACCTTTCAGTTGATTGGTTAGGGGCCACGTAGATTGTCAGATACTCCTCCACTTAAAGGCAACTGTTTCATGGGCTAGCCACATCTACAAAATAACTTTTATAGTAACCCCAAGCAAGGTCATTGTTTAAGGAACTGTCTAGGTAGTATAGCCTAGCCAAGTTGACAGATACAATTAAAATCACAGTATACATGGATTTAAGAATTTGAAACCAAATGTTCAGATTTTCTCAGCAAACTTATGTTGCGTTCATTCATAGGTTCCAGGTCTCTGCAGTGTACCTAGGACTGAGTTGATTAATGGAGCAAGGTTTTCTAACCAGTTGTATTTATAGTTTTACATTATATTTTGATGTGAACCAAGCTTCTTGTGTTATTAAGAAAAAATGGAGACAAGTGTCACATTATTATTTTTAATAAAACCAAGATAGTACCTAAAAGATTATTCTTAAGAAACTGTACAGGGCTGGGGATATAGCTCAGTGTTTCTGGCACCTGTCTTGCAAGCGCAAAGACCTGGGTTTGATCTCCCGTAACCACATAACAATACTGGGCGTGGAGACTCACCCCAGCAGCAACCAGTACCACATAGCACAGTGCCGGGGGTGGTGGCTCATGCCTATAATCCCAGCACTCGGGAGGCAGAGGCAGGAGGATTGCTGTGATGTGAGTTTGAGGCTGAGCTCAGGGCCAGCCTGAACCACAAAGCGAGACCCTGTCTCAAAAAACCTTAAAAAAAAAACAAAAAACAAAAAACAAACTTTGTACAGTGATAATCTGAGGGAATATTTTTGTTAATCGTTATGAGAAGTGGAGAAAGTAAATGACTTAAAAGCAAACTAAATAGAAAAAAAAGGCTTTGCCTTTCTTAATGTTAGGTTTTCATTAGAATTGTCTTGAGAAACATTTATTTGCTTGGGGCATTAGAACAATAATGATAAGAGCTGGGTACATTAATGTGGATTAGTCCAATTTAGATATGAAAGTCTAAAATTTATGCCAGTTTGAATATTTTGTGGTAGGAAAACTGTAAAAATTCTGTTTGTAATGTTGGCAGCTTATGCATCTGACAATTTTTCTTGAATATAAATTCCCTTCCTTCCTTATTTATTACCTTTTAACTTTGTTTTTGTGGGGCTGGAAATCATCTAACTCATCTAACACTTGCTAGGCAAGCACTCTGCCACTGAGCTGCATTTCCAGCTCTTTCCCTTCCTTATTTTCATCCTTATATTTAATACATTTTTTTCCAAAATTCTGCTGACTTACTAGTAATCTTTTTCGGGTTTTTTGTTTGTTTGTTTGTTTTGTTTTGTTTTTTTAATCTTCCCTTCTACTGGCTATTGTTTAAAGTCAAAGAGTTTTCTTTGTGGAAATTGAACTAAAAAATAAGACAGCGGAAAACACCGAGTTCAGCAGAAGTGATTTGCTGTGATTAACCCCTGAGAATTGAATCACTGCAAGATAACAAAGAATATTTTTGAGATGTCCTGCTTATTCTTCTTTTTCTTTAATAGATCTTCCTTCAGCCTGTAGGTGTTATTAAATTCCTTTCCACTTTGCTTAGACTTTGTTTTTCATTGTCATCATGTCTTGTTAGAAAACTAAGTCAAAAGAAAGCCCATACATTCTCTTCTTCCACTTAAACCTTTCATAATCTTTCCTCAAAGCAAAAGGCATTTTCATATTTGCAGTTGTCTAAGACACTAACCTTGATGGCACTGTAGTCTCTCACTTCTTTCGTACACTATCGACAGTTTCTCAGAAAATTCTATTGGTTTTGCTTCAAAGCACACATATCTGTTAGAGTCTCACCCAGCTTGTCCATTTCTGTCACTAATCACTGTGGTCCGTTACCATTTTTTCCCTTGGGTTATTCTAATAGACTCTAACTTATCTCCATGTCACTGCTTTTAAACTCCTGTGTCTTGTCTCAAAATGACAACTAGAATGACCCTTACAATTCTAAGAAATATGAACTTGGGCCTTTGCTCAAATCAGTGATGTCTCCTATCAGAGAAAAACTGAAGTGCATACTAGGCAACCCCTCTACCGCTAAACTACACTCTACCGCTAAACTACACTCTACCGTTAAGCTGCCTTTCCTTTTTAATTTTGATTTTGAAACAGAGTATCACTAAGTTGCCCAGGCTGGGCTCAAACTTGTGATCCTCTTGCCTGAGCCTACTATGCAGTCAGGATTATAGGTGCATACATTAGGTATAGGACAAATTTACAGAACATGAGTTCATGTCTTCGTGAAGAAGAAATTCCAAGGAATAACAGAAGTTAAGAGTGAGAAAGATTTATTAAGGGAGATAATAGAACACATTCAAGCAGGGAATAAGGGTGCTCAGAGGAATGAAGCATACACAGTTGAGATCTTTTATGTGCTGTGACAGGTAGAAATCTGTGGAATTAAGTAATCTAAAGTCTTTTATCTTTAGTCTTAGTCTTACAGAGAGAGCAAGTATCTCCCACCCCTAGTGATATGATGATCTATTTCTGTGGGAAATTCCAAGAGGATGGCACCAATTACAGTATGCTCTTGAGCTTCCATGCATCCCTTAGAGAAGTATGTAAATCTGGCCACTGGGACTTTAATCTCATCTGCACAGTTTACCTTCATCAGATGTGTCCCCAGCCACAAGTCTAATGTGTCCACCCTTCACTAACTTCCTTGAATGCTTAGTCCCTCCCTGACTGTCTGACTAATATTTCTTTAATTTAGCTGCCTGTACCACCATAATCAGCTATTGTTTTCAAAAATCACTCAGTTAAGTATTTTCTATTCTGTTACTCTCAGCACAAAAACACACACCTACTTTTTCACCTATTTTATTTTCCTCCATGACACGTATCATTATCTTTATTAAGCTGTTATGTTATATGTTTATTAAACTGTTATGTAATCTTTATTAAGCTGTTTTTTTCCCTCTTTCTATTGTTTATTGTCTGTCTCGCTTGCTAAATTGTAGCTTCATGGAGACAAAGGTTTTGCCTAATAAGTCCTTAGGACTTAGACGTTATAATTGGTGTATCATAAACATGATCTAAATAGTTTTTTAATTAATCAGTTAAACAATCAAAAATGGAGATAGCCTTCCAATGGCTACTTGATTAATGACCTAAACTTTCCATCAAGAATTTCTTTTGTTTGGGCTAGGGATTTAGCTCAGTGGTTCTGGTGCCTGTCTTGCAAGTGCAAGGACCTGGGTTTGATCCCCCGGTGATCACATACAATACTGGACGTGGAGACTCACGCCCAGCAGCGATCAGTACCACATACCACAGTGCCGGGCGTGGTGGCTCATGCCTGTAATCCCAGCACTCGGGAGGCAGAGGCAGGAGGATTGCTGTGATGTGAGTTTGAGGCTGAGCTCAGGGCCACCCTGAACTACAAAGAGAGATCATGTTTCAAAAAAATACAAAAAAATTTTTTTTCTTTTATTTAATAAATCAGTTAGTTGGGTCAAGGATTTAGCTCAGTGGTTCTAGAATCTGCCTGGCAAATGCAAGGTCCTGAGTTTGATCCTTGGTAACCACATACTACAATGCCAGGCATGGCGACTCACACCCTTCAGTAATCAGTACCACATACCACAGTGCTGTATACGGTGGCGCTAGCCTGTAATGCTGGCACTCAAGAGGCAGAGCCAGGAGAATTTCTATGATTCCAGGCTTGCCTGGTCTACATCGTAAGCTAAGAACCAGACTGAACTACAAAAGGGAGACCCTGTCTCAAAAAAAAAAAAAAAAATCAGTCCTGTTTTCCTGCATGACCTGTGGATTACCTTCATGTTACCTTTGTAAGGAAACTTACTTCACAATTAAGTTTAAATTAAACTTATAGCAGCAGGTCCTTAACTTCTTCTTTTTTTTTTTTTTTTGTCTTCTACAGACTTCTGTGTATTTACCTAGTCAAGGAAGTTATGAGCATAATTACATGTTAACTTCTTAATTAAGTTTGACTAATACTTTTTTATGGCTTCCCATTTCAAAATACAACTTACTTACCCAGATAATACAAGCTTTAAGAAGCACTGAATGGTAAGAAGTTGCTGCCTACTCCTCCTATTTTTCTTCCTACTCTATTCTTTTCCCTACTTCTTTTTTGTTTAGTGATTGATCCCAGGGCCTCACACATGCTGAATTTTGAGCTATACTCCGCAGCACCACCATCCCAGGTTCAGGAAACTTCTTAAAGTCTTTCTCATCCCATGATACAAACCTTTTAAAAACATTACATTTTAAAAATCCGAAGAGATAACTTGGTCCATGCTTCTGAAGCTCATGTTCTGGAAGAGATTTGAAACAGGTAAGCCTTTAGTAACTAATGGCTACATATCGGGGAGAGATAACACTGAGCATAGCAGAGAACTGAAAGGTTTTACACTGGTAAAGATGGGTGAACTGGGGGTGTTCCCTTGATAAGTTGACCTTGATGTTGTTTTTGAAAAATGATACTTATTAGAAAAAGTGAAGCAAAGAGGAGCAGAAAGAAAGATGTGAGGGTAAACAAAAAAACCACCAGAGTCTCTACTGTATTCACACAGAATTGTATTGTTTTTTATTTTTTATTTTTTTGTAAGACAGGGTGTCGTTTGTAGTTTAGGTGGGCCCTGAGCTCACTATATAACCCAGGCAAGCTTCAAACTGACAGCAGTCCACCTGCCTCTGCCTCTTGAGTGCTGGGATTACAGGAATGAGCCACCACACCTGGCACAGTGGTATGTGGTACTGATTGCTGGTGGGCATGAGTCTCGATGCCCAGCATTGCTTTATGTGGTTACCAGGGATGAACCTGGGCCCTTGCACTTGTAAGGCAGGTGCTGGAACCACTGAAGCTAAATCCCTGGACCTCATATCTTTATTTCACATAATTTTGAGCATTTTATGCACTTATTCAGATCCACATTTTACTTTTTACGTTTTGATTTCTTGAGACAAGATCTCACTGTGTAGTTCGGGCTGGCCAAGGTGGCCTTGAACTTATGGTGATCCTCCTACTTGAGCCTCTCCAGTGCTGAGATTATGGACATGTATCACGACATCTGGCCAGATCCACATTTTATAAATGAGGAAATGCAGAATAAATAGTCAAGGGCCCCAGAATTGGTGAATATTGAGTTGGGCTTAGAGCCCAGGCTTGATTAATTTTGAAGCTCCCAGACTTTCTGTAGCTCATCTCACCACACACAGTCAGCGGAGGAGAGAAAGCTGGGGGCTTCATGGTTGTTAAATGAATGAAATCAAAGGCTTCTGAAAAAAATACAGGTTCAGAATTAAAAGAGACATAAGGAATGGGAAGGAATACAAGGGTGAAGATGATACATACTGAACAGAGTTGAAGGACCAGCAGACATGAGAAGTCGTAATTATATAGTGAGACTATGTAGTGTGAATGTAAGACTTTCCTCTAACCAGGCTTAGGAGTCTAGGGAAAAGATTAATTACTGTAACTCTTCTACTCTTTTTGAAACCAATGATCTCATTGAGATTTTGCCATCTATTGCTTCTGCAGTGCTAGTATGCATATGCCTAGAACATTTTAAATCCAAAATGTTCAGGCATTGTGTATGATCAAAGAGAATATAGTGAAAACTCGTTTTTGACATTTAAAAATGTATTTTAAACAGTCATTTTTTCTATAAAAAAGTCTTGTAAGGTTCAGAAACAAAGATTTTCCACTATATGTAACTTATGGTTATTCCCACGTGATGTGCAGTGCTAACATCTATATATGATATTTATAGTTGGAGACACAAATTAGGAGTAATAATGTGAATTATCCTATGTATTTGGTGGGATAGTTTTGTAGCATCTTAGCAGTTTATTTTACTGGACAAGACTCATAAGTAAAGACAGTCTATTCTAAGAACAAATATTTAAGAAAGTATTCAAATTGTAACTCACAAAAAGTTCAAATCTATGTTTAAAACAACAGAACTTCTTAACACATCTATCTGTTTTTCTTGGTAAAATTTACAACAAAACTTATTTAAAGAAAAGATGTTTTACTTTTGTGAAGATAATTTTTTGTGTTTTCCACTGTCATTTATTAGGTTTTGACTGTTTAGGAAAATCAACCCTTAGCAAGTTAGGGTTTAGGTTACCTGTTGAAGTTTTACTTTACAATTCTGGTTACATAAACTTCTATTACATGTGCTATGTTTCGTTTTTAAGAGTTTAATTAACATGGTATAATACTTGTCAATCTTAATTGTTATCATGCTGTAAGAACAACTGAATTGTCTTTCTGAATTGCTCTCTGATGTATTATTGCCTATGATCATCAGTAAAACCATATTAGCAAGAGTGATACTCTTTTCAATCAATAACAGATAGTCATGCTTTATTATAAAAATGTATCTTCATAGTTGATAAACATTAATTTTTATACATTGTGTTAAAATTTTTTACAGCTCTGTCCTGTATACCTAAGGCATTCTACAAGTTGCTTTTAAACAGTAATTCTTGGCCTTGGCATAAGTAAGTGAGGTGCTCTCTCTCAAATGGTAATTCACATTGTCTTATAGGAAAAGGAGACTAAGTATATGTTTACTGCTCCTTTCTAACAGAGCTACCCTTTCACAGATTAGCTTCCTTGAATTAACTTAGTCACTGTGTCTCTTAGTTTAAATCTTTTTACAGATTTGGTCTTATTAGCTTGTTCTACATCTGTTTGAAAGCTTTGTAACTATTGTTTGTCAGAGTTCTAATGTAGAGTGCATCTGTCACCAACTGAATGGATGGAATTAGATATTGCTCAAATTCAGCAAAGAAAAAAAGGAGGGGTTGTATGATACTTACTGTGATCATTTGTCATATCCCTTCCAACTCAGAACTTGTTCTGACTGCTATGGCCAGGAAAAGCCACTTCTGCACTGAGGGATGCCACCACAGACAGTTAATTGGCAATGCCTTCTGAGAGAGTAGATGCAGAGGTGTTGGAAGGCATCAGCATCAAGGTCACCTCTGTCTACTGTACCAGAAATAGAGCTACAGAGATTGTGAAAAGAAGCCCTTACACACCTAGAAAAAGTGAGATAGCAATTATGACATGGGAGGCCCCCTCATCTCCTCAGGACTAGTTAGGAATAAAGCATTTTTCCTTTTTTCACCCTGCTTGTGTTTCCCTAACACAGGGGTCAGGAGGATAGGTGGGTGAGATAGTGAGCAGTGTGGGACTGGGCAGCCAGTAACAAATACACTTAGCAAAAGCAGGTTCTAAGTCCCTGTCACATAACTGATTTAATTTCCAGGTACTGTACATGTGCTAATATTTATAGAAAGCTCAGCACATTCTACAAGAATATGCTAAACCAATTTTGTTTAGCAATAGAATATAGAGTCAGGGATTTAGCTCAGTGGTTCTGATGTCTGCCTGGAAAGCACAAGGTCCTGAGTTTGATCCCCAGTACTGTATACTACAATTTTGGGTATGGTGGCTCACACCTGTAATCACAGCACATAGGAGTCAGAGGCAGGAGGATTGCTGTGAGTTCGAGGCTATGCTGGGCTCCCTGAACTGCAAAGTGAGACCCTGTCTCAAAAAACTAAAACAACAACAACAACAACCAAAACCCCAGTATTATAGAGCTAGAAATGGTAGTGCTTATCTGTTAACCATAGTACTCTGGAAAGCTGAGGCAGGAGGATCACAGATTTGAACTCAGTTGAGCAACTAAGTGAACTAGCAGGAAAATAACTCAAAATAAAAATTTAAGAAGAGCTGAAGATATAACTCAATTTGAAAGCTGTTGGCTCTTTATCAGTACTACCAAAAAAGAAAGAAAAGTATCATAGAAATAACTTTATTTTATATGTTATAGTATGGAGATAAAACCCAAGGACCATACCTGCTCATCAAGCACCCTACCTCTAAGCTGTGTACCCAGCTCCTAGAACTTATTTATCTTTTGCAGGCCTAGAAAATGTTAGCTGCTTTTCTGAGCCTTATACATTTGAATCATCAAGGAAAATGTTTAAGAAACAAAGCTTCCTTATTATGATTTGAATATGATTGAGACTTAGTGCTAAAGTTGAATCTCTAGCATGAAGTGTTAAGAGAACTTAGTTTGACTGGGGTCTTTAAGGGGGATCCTTTGGGATTTAGTTAAAAATTACATGAAGTCATCAGGGTAGCACCCCCCACTGAACACTGGTGATTGAATGAGAAGAGGGAAACACCACTGCACACTTGCACACACTTCCTGTCCTTTGCCATGTGATGCCTTGCAGTACCTCAGGACCCTACTAGCAATAACCCTGTCCCCAGATATGGCCCTTTGCCCTTATACCAGAACTGTGAGCCAAAATAAAACCCTCTTCTTTTCTTATCTACAAGTCTGTTGCATTGTGATATTAACAGTAGAAAATGCTAAAACATTGGTCAAAGCAGCCTTGCAGACACTTGAAAAGGGGAGAAAGCAGCCTCCCTTGGCATTGGCATTTACGTTGCACTGTCTCCTACACATGTGTGCCATCCATAACTATGATTGCCTACACTGGGGAACGATAACACATCTGTCTTTTTGAGTCACACTCCCTAATTTCTTTTATTTTCAGCATGTGTTCTAATTTTTCTGAGTCAAACAATTATTTCTGTTAAATTCTCAAATATACTATGATGTGTCTCTACTTGTATAAGCAGTTTTAGACATTTAACCTGGTTATTGCCTAACTGGTAGAAAACAACTGTACTTGTGATACTGACACTATGGCTGATTCACCATTTGCTCCTATGTTGTCTTCTCTGTGTTACTTTTCTTCATTCTGTTACTGGCAATTTAGCTTTAAAGCATCATTTTTTTTAAAAAAAATTCAAAATAAAAATCAAAATACATCTTCATGCATGCAACTGGATCAAAAATGTATTGTGTCTGTTAAAAACAAAATTGATCCTCGTAGCCTAAGGAACAAGACTGAAATTTATATGAAAGTGAAAAATAACATAATGATAACATGTATGGGGATTTTATTGTAACTCTAGTAAAAGAGAGACTATGTTAATGGAATTCTCAGGTGCTTAGTTAAAGCAAATGAACCATGGATATTCAAAAAGCCCAACTGACTGTGAGATGTTAGTTTCTTTTTAAAAATTAAAGTCAAAGATGCGGTTCTGGATGAGCCATATGTTCACACTTCAAGAGTCCCCTTTTTTCCCCTCCTTGATTTTTGAGGCAGGATCTCACAATGTAGCTCAGTCTGATCGGGAACTCACTAGCTGGCCTTGAACAGGCCTTGAATTGATCATCTTCCTGCTGAGGCTGTAATAGGAGAACAGGCATGCTCCGTCACACCTGACTTGACTGGCTTGTACTTCCTGTTTTTATCAGTTAAAAAATAAGTGTAGTTTGTTTTACTCATGTGGATTATTCACTTGTCGAAGGTTAGGAGTTGTTACTGTTTTATAGCACACAAACTAATGTCTGAAAAGAAATTCCAGAGGCATTTAAATGAACTAGAAAATGTTAGGTAGTAGATTTATATTTTTTCTGGGAAACAAATCGTGTTATTGTAGGCTAATGAAAGTTTTAACCTGTTTATGTAGATAATGTCTTTTGTTTTTTAAGGCAAAATATTTATTAGTACATTTTAGATATATATAATGATAACGTTTATCATAGGGACTTTGTGCCTGTACATGATATATTTTACTTTTTCTTTTTTTCCCATTTCCTTCCTACCTTTCCTCCTGATTCCACTCTTTATTTACAAAAGATTTGTTTCCATTTTTCCTCCTATTCTTTTTCCTTTTTTAAAAAATTGAATTCTTTATTGGTACATTTTATATACACATAACAATCACACTCACCATTGGGAATTTGTACCAGTAGAAGACATGAGTTGATTCTCATTTTTATCCATTTTCCTACTCACTCCCTACATGCATTTTTTTTAAGATCATATTTTTTCTTTCTCATTACTTTCCCCTACCCCTTTCGTTTTGAATATTTTCTGTTTCACAAAATCGATTATACATTCTAGAACTCATATCTTCAGATTCTCTTACCAGAGAAAAGATAGGTATTTACATAACTGTGACCTATTTATTCACTTATAAGTGTGTCCTCAAAGTATGTCCATTTGAGTATAAATGACTCAAACTTATCATTCTTTATGACAGAGTAATACTCTATTTTAATTTTTTAAAAGCTCCCAAATCTTCTTTATCCAATATCCAATTGCTGGGCCTTTGGGTTGTTTCCAAGATTTAGCTATCATAAACTGAGCAGCTATTAACATGGGTGCACACATGTCACTATAATATGATTCTTTTAATTCTTTCATGTATATTCCAAGCAAGGGAGTAGTAACAGGCTCAAATGGGACCTCTAAATCCTAGCTTTTTGAGGAATCTCCACATTGGTTGCACCAGTCTACATTCCCAACAACAGTGGAGAAGGGTTCCTCCCTGTGGAATGAGATGAAATCTCAATGTTATTTTCATCTGCTTCTTTCAAATGACCAGTCATGTTGAGCATTTCTTCATATGCTTCTTGGCAGCTTGTACTTCTTCCTCTGAAAAGTGTCTGTTCATTTCAGATGCCCATTTTTGAATTAGGTCTTATATTTGGGTGGATTGATTTTTTTAAGCCCTTTAGATATTCTGGATAGTAGCCCTTTGTCTGACAAATGGCTGGTAAAGATTCTTTCCCGTGTTGTTGGTTACCTTTTATTTCGGCTGGTGGTTTCTTTTGCTGTGCAAAAATGTTTTAATAGGATGAGATCTCATTTGTTGATTTGTTTTGCTAGTTCTCATGTCATAGAGGTTTTGTTTATAAAGTCTTTCCCTAAGGCAATGTCTTCAAGAGTTTTATCAAACTTGTTTTTCAGCAGCAGGTTTAGTGTTTCTGTTTTAATGTTTAGATATCTAATCCACTTTGATTTTAGTTTACTATACAGTGAAAGAGACAGGTCTAGCTTTAGTCTTTGGCAGGTTAAAACCCATTTTTTTTTTAGCACCATTTATTAAAGAGATTGTCTTTCCTCCATTTGGAATATTTGGCTCCTTTGTTAAAGATCATGTGGCTTAGTGTATCTGAAGTTGTTTCTGGATCTTCTAATCTATTCCACTGGTTTTTGGATCTGTTACTTTGCCAGTACCATGCAGTCTTTATCACAGTAGCTTTGTAGTATAGTTTCAAGTTTGGGATCCTACTACTTCCCACGATTTCCTTGTTGCTTAGTATTGCTTTCACTATTTTAGGTCTTTTGTGGTTCTAGATGAATTTTTGGATTATTTTCCCGTATGGTGTTGGGATTTCAATTGGAATTGCATTGAATCTGTATAGTAGTTGTGGGAGTATAGCCATTTTGATGACATTGGTTCTTTCTACTCATGAACAAGGGATGACTTTCCAACTTCTGAAATCCTATTTAATCCCCTTTTTCAGGGTGCTGTAGTTTTCAGAGTAGAGGTCTTTCATTTCCCTTGTTAGATTGATTCCTAGATATTTCATTTTTGGATGCTATTATGAAAGGGCTTGACTCTCCAATTTCTCTCTCAGTGGATCTGTTTGTGTATGCAAAGGCTGTGGATTTTTGAACATTGACCTTGTATCCAGCTACACTACTAAATTTGGCAATTAAGTCTAGAAGTCTTTTGGTTGAGTTTTTAGGATCTTCTATGTAGAGTATCATGTCATTAGCAAATAATGACAGTTTAACTTCTTCCTTTCCTGTCTTTATTTGTTTTATTTCTTTCTCTTGTTTAATTGCTATGGCTAACGTTTCCAGTACTATGTTGAACAGCAGTGGTGAAAGTGGACTTCTTTGTCTTGTTCCTGATCTTAGTGTGAAAAGTTTCAGTTTCTGACCATTTAGAATGATGCTGGCTATTGGTTTCTCATAAATAGCTTTTATTATTTTAGGATAAAGTCCATCTAATGTGATTTTCTGTAGTTTTGATCATAAATGGGGCTGGATTTTTTCAGATCCTTTTTTTGCATCTATTGAGATGACTATATGGTTTTTGTCCTCGAGTCTGTAAATATAGTATATTACAATTATTGATTTACATATGTTAAACCATCCTTGCATCCTTGAGATGAATCCAGCTGGGTCAGGGTGTATGATTTTCTTGATGATTCTCTGTATTCTGTTTGCTAGTATCTTATTGAGGATTTTTGCATCAATGTTCATTAAGGAGATTGGCCTGTAGTTCTCTTTTTTGTTTGGATTTTTCTCTGCTTTTGCAATCAAGGTACTGGTTGCTTCCAGACATGAATTTAGGAGTACTGCTTCTTTTTTATTTCATTAAAGAGTTTGAGAAGTAAGGGCATTAACTCTTCTTTAAAAGTTTTTGTAGAGGGCCAAGGATTTAGCTCAGTGGTTCTAGCACCTGCTTTGCAAGCACAAGATCTGTAGTTCACTCTCCAGTAACCACATACAACAATGCCAGGCATGGTGACTCAAGTCTATCAGCAATCAGTACTACATACCACAGTGCTGAGCATGGTAGCTCATGTCTGTAATCGCAGCACTCAGGAGGCAGAGGAAGGAGGATTGCTGAGTTCGAGGCTCAGTTCAGGACCAGCCTAAACTACAAAGCAAGACCCTGTCCCAAAAACTTGAAGAAAAAAAATTTTTTTTTGTAGAATTCAGCAGTATAGCCAGCAGGACCATGGCTTTTCTTTGTTGGTAAGTTTTTTAAATTACGTTTTCAATTTCACAGATAGATATTGGGATATTTAACATTTTCTTATCTTCTTCATTCAACTTTGAAGCTCGTTTGTGTCTAGGAATCTATTCATTTCTTCTATATTTTCCATCTGATTGGAGTACAAATTTTCAATGTAGGTGTTTATTATCCTCTGGGCTTCCACTGAATCTGTGGTGATTTCTCCCTTTTCATTCCTGGTAGCATGGATTTGAGCCTTTTTCTTCCTTTGTTTGATAGGGTTAGTAAGCATCTGTCAATTTTGTTTATCCTTTTGAAGAACGAACTCTTCAATTCATTGATTTATTTTTTGTATCATTCTCTTAGTCTCCATTCCATTAATTTCTGCTGTGATTTTTCTAATTTTCTCCCTAGTATGAACTTTGGGTTTGTCTTGTTCCTCCTTTTGTAGTAACTTGAGGATCAGCATTAAATTATTTATTTGAGCTTTCTCTCAATTTTCTGGGTGTAGGTGTCCACTGCTATGAATTTCCCTCAAAGAATTACTTTCATTGTTCCCCATAAATTCTTGTATGTTTTACTGGGATTATCATTTAATTATACAAACTGTTTAAGTTCTTCTGTGACCCATTGGTTGTTCAGCCTGATGTTGTCGATTTCCATGTGTTTGTGAGAATCTTGGAATTTTTTTTGCTGTTCAGCTCTAATTTCAAGGCACTATGGTGTGACAGTAATGGGATAACTTCAGTTCTTTGCATCTACTTACACCTGTTCTGTGAACTAGGATATAGTCTGTTTTGGAGAAGGATCCATGAGTAGTTGAGAAAAACTTACATTCTTACTTTGTGGGGTTAAATACTCTGTAGGCATCTGTTAAGTCCATTTGTTCAAAAGTTTTGTTTAGCTGAAGTATTTCTTCATTGATTTTTTTGTTTTTGTCCAATCAGTCTGTCTGTTTGTGACAGTGAGTTATTGAAGTCCTCTCCTCCTGTTGTATTAGTGCTTATCTGGCTTTTCATATCCATTATTATTTGTTTTATGTAGTTGGGTACATTAGAGTTTGGTGCATATATTTATGATTGTTACTTCTTTTTCTTGGACAATTTCCTGTACCAGAAAATGGTAACCTTCTTTGTCTCTCAGTTTTGGTTTGAAATCTGTATACACATCATCATCACGTTTAACATTGAGCATTTGTAACAGTATATAATATGACTTGATTCTCATTTTTTCCCATTCCCTCACCCCCTAATTTTGTTAATGCTTTTGATAGAAGACTTCCAAATGATACAAGGGAATATAACTCCCACACTGTTAGATGTCAGATACGCTGAGTTCATGTTCCTCATATCACAGAATGAATTCCAAAGAACAACTGAGGTAAAGAATTGCGAGAGATAGCTGCTGAGAGAGACAGGACAGAACCCAAATGGACCCCATTGCACAGGAGATACTTTATAGAGCAAAATCATGCGCTGGATACAATATGGGACAAAAGTATGATTCATTAATAAGAGTACAAGTATAACCACTTAGGTAACATTAATCCAATAGGGAAGCAAGTCACGTAGCAAATGTACCTGGAAAGGTCAACGAACTCGCTGAACTCAGCCTCAAACTCAGCAATACTCCTGCTTCTGCCTACCGAGTGCTGGAATTATAGGCGTGAGCCACCTCACCCAGAATTGTGGTATGTGTTATTGATTGCTGGTGAGCACACCCAGCTTTGTTATCGGTGCTTACCAGGGATCAAACCTGGGCCCGTACACTTGTAAGGCAGGCACAGGAACCACAGAGCTAAATCCCTGGCCCTCAATGAACTTTTTTCGGAAAGGGTGAATCTGGAGGTTTTGGTCTGTTGTCCATCTGATTTTTGTTAGATAAGGTGTTACCACTTATCCCTTATCCCAGGCCTGCACCTGATTTGTCACAGTTGTAATGTGCCTTTGTCTTTTGCACGGACTTACAGCCCAGCCCTATCTGATGGTAGTATTTCTACCTACCTTAGTTCTCTATAATGCTTTCTTCTTGCTGCAGTAAGTAGAGGGTAAGGATAATGTCATCCTTAAAAATAAGGGAAACAAGTACAAAGCTAAGCAGAATGGAGAAAGGACCTAATGGGAACAAATAGGGAGCAATCAGTGAGTACTTAGCATTTATTTGAATTAAGTTTAATATTTCTTACTAATCACAGCTTAGCTTTATATATTGGTAAAGTTAAAAAATTAGCAAATGCCTCGTGATTTAATATTTTCCCCTGTAAATGGCTTTAGTACTTGAAATAAAAATCTTTTTGCAATTGTAGCATTCATGAGACTGTTTCTTTTGTGTCTTTTGAATAAATTAGTAAAATGAAACAAAATTTATTCTATAAAAGTTTAAAATTAGAGTAACACAACTTTTAAAAGATTTTTATGTTTTAAATGTTTTTGTTGGGCTAAGGATTTTAGTTCAGTTGTTCTAGCATCTGCCTTGAAAGTACAAAGTCCCAAGTTCGATGCCTGGTAGCCACATACCACAGTGACAGGTGTGGTGGCTCACACCTGTAATCCCAGGCCTCGGGAAACAGAGGCAGGAAGATTGCTGTGAGTTCGAGGCTTGTCTGGGATATATAGTAAGCTTGGGACCAACCTAAACTACAAAGCAAGACCTTGTCTCAAAAATAAAAAAGTTTTTGTTTTGTTTTGTATTTGATTTGGGGATTTTTTTTGAAGCAAGATCTTGCAATGTAATTCAGGCTGGCTTGATTGAAATCACTTGGTATTCCAGGCTGACTTTAAACTCAAAAGATTCTCCTGTCTCAGCCTCCCAGTTGCTGAGATTACAGGCATATGCCACCATGCCCGATTTGAAATACTGCTTTTTTGGGTTTTTTTCTTTTTTGGTACTAGGAATCAAACTCAGGAACTATGCCTGCCAGATAGGCATTGCATCACTGAGCTAAATCCCCAGCTTCAAAGTATTTTTTGGACATGTAAAATATTGGAGAGTTTGATGTAGGGAACACCATTTAATTTTCTAAAACATATTTCAAAAACCATGATTGCAACCAGGGATGGTAGTACAAGTCTGTTCTCATGTACTCGCAAGGGTGAAGCAGAAGGTTTGAGGGCAACCAGAGTAATTTGGTGAGAACCTGTCACTGTTAACAAGGGCTGAGGCTGTGGCTTAGTGAGATAGCCCTGGGTTTATTCCCCAGCAACAAAACAAACAAACCACTTTGCAAAAGGAATAGGGAGGTAAAATCACTCTGCAGAAAAGAAAGGGGAGGTGGAGAACAGCTACTGTTAGACTTCCTTCATCTGTGCATGAAAAATCTGGATTTCTCAGAGAGAAACACTGCACACTACAGTTAAAACACCTTCCAGTAGCTGCCCTTTCAGACCTGATGTTTCTCATTATAGAGTCATCCCTTGAAGGTTGGAGCTTTGATTTCCTAAGACTGGGCGTGTATTTCCTTACAGAATTTGAAGGCCAACGCTGAAGGGCTTTTTGATTTTAACACCCCTTGAGTCTTAGCCTTCTTCTTAAAGATGTCTACACCAATGTAAAATGTATCCATTCTGTTCTCTAGGTGGGCTATTGTAGATTTTTAAAAATCTGTACCGAGTTACGAATTGCCTTCTTTCACCACGAATCAGACAAAAATGATTCTGTAGTTTCACTTAATTCTGTATCCATAAGAATTTATTTTGGCTGCAAATGCCTAAAAACTCAAACTATAATAGCTCAGGAAGATAAGAGTATTATCTCATATATATATCTATATAGATATAGATATCTATATTTATATATCTGTATCTATATAGGAAACATTCAGGAATATTGGGCAACTCCATGGTAGGTTAGGAATGAAGTCCCCTTTCATCTGTGTCCTTCTGTCCTTGTTTAGAGGGCTGCTTCAGGCGAAAGGTCCTTCCAGCCCGTAGAAAGGGAAATGGGGAACAAGAATATTCCCTCCCTCTCCCCCTTTTTTAGGATTCAGCAGTGACACATTACCACTCTGCTTGTGTCCTACAGGCCAACACTTATACAGCTGTAAAAGAAAATAAAAAAACAACCCTAAGGATTGCAAGTTCAAGTCCCATCTGGACAAGTTATGATTTTATCTCAAAAGAAAAAGGCATAGGAATATAGTTCACTGGGTGAGAGCTCTGTATCTGATCCCATCATCACCATAAAAAAGAAAAGAAAAATTTGAAGAGGACTTAGAGTACGTGTTTGACCAAAAAAAGGAATATGTAGCAGGCTTAAAAATAAAAAGCTCTGGGGCTGGGGATTCAGCTCGATGGTTCCAGTGCCTACTTTGCAAGTGTGAGGGCCCCAGTTTGACCCCCAGTAACCACGTATAACAATGCCAGGCAAGGAGACTCATGCCCACCAGCAGTCAGAACTACATACCACAGTGCTGGGAATGGTGGCTCACACCTGTAATTCTATCAGTAGGAAGACACAGGCAGGAGGATTGCTGTGAGTTCAAGGCTGAGCTCAGGGCCAGCCTAAAATACAAAAGCAAGACCCTGTCTCAATCAACCAATCAATCAATCAATAATAAAAAGCTCTGACCCTATGAAAGAAAAAAAATAGGGGACAACCATTGATCTCTACTACGTAAAACATTAAGTTGAAATTTTTCCTGAAATGCTTAAGAAAAAAGCCTAGGGTGACAGCAGGGTATAACCAGTTTTAAATATATTTTTTAGAATTGGCTTATAACCTTAGAATCTGGTTCTCTGAATTCTTGGCTCTTTATGGATTTTTTGGGGGAAGGGGCTGTTCTACAAGGGTATAAAGTTAAATACTTTATAGTTTTTATTGATTTTTCAAAGTTCTACTTCTTTCCTAAAAATGCACTGAAGTTTTATTAAAATTTTGATTTTGGCAAATACACTTGAACGTTGTTAATGTAAAATATTGAGAAAATATGGTCCTTTTATCTTTGTGGAAAATAAATACATTAAACCTACATTAAAAATAGTCTATAGGGCTAGAGACTTAGCTCAGTGCTTCTGGCACCTGCCTTGCAGATGCAAGGTCCCTAGTTCGATCTCCAATAACCACATACGACAATACTGGGTGTGGTGGCTCATACCTGTAGTCCCAGTACTTGTGAGGCTGATGCATGAGAATTGCTGGGGGTTCGTGGCTGAGTTTAGGACCAGTCTAAACTGTAAACTGAGATCCTATCTCAAAAAAATTTTAAAAAAACTTAAAAAAGAATGGTCTGTAGAAAACATTTTTTTTCCAGGTGAGAATTTTTAAAAACTTTTTAATTAATTAATTTTTTTTTGTTTGTTTGTTTTGGGGTCAGAATCTCACTGTGTAGTCCAGGCTGGCCTTAAACTCATTGTATATCTCTGAATGGTTTTAACTCACAGCAGTCCTCCTTCAGGGCTGGGATACAAGTGTGTACCATCACACTGGCTCAAAACATTTTAGGAATATAAATAATCTATCAGTATAAAGCTCTTGGTGAGGGTGAATTCAAATATATGGAAATTAAATGAAAATTTAGAATTATTTTTGCTCACTGAAAAAGTATTGCTAAAGCAAACAGTAGGATACGATAGACCCTGCAGATCTTGAGTTCTCTCTGGCATGACTTTGAGGAAAATGTCACATTTGACATAATTGGCCTTGTTGTTAAAAAAATGATTTACTTTTAAAACCTTGTATGTATCATTATAAGGGGTAATGTTTTTTCTTCCACAGGCTAGAAGTTTAATAGCTGTAGGACTGGGAGTTGCTGCTGTTGCATTTGCAGGTAAGATAAAGAAAACATGTAAATATATATGCAGGAGAAATAGTTCTAAATAGCCTCTATATAAGTATTCATGAGTAAATCTTTTGTTTTTTTCTGGAGTTTTTGGGGTCCAGACATATATTCTAATTCTCCCTACATTTACAGTTATTGGACATTAGTGAAGCAAAATCTAGATAAAGCTAGTGAAAACAATGATACATAACCCAGGAACAAACCCCAGTGATAGTTGATAGTACTGGCATTTCTATTTTTCTAAATTTGAGCTATGCAGATCTTTTATATAATGGAATCTAAGTGCCAGGAGTTCTTTGATGTTGCTCATATTTATTTTTCCTTGCAGCTAGGTTAATAGGTTTCAAGCTGTCAATTCTTTCTAGTGTTCCCTGATATATTACTTCATCTTTTACCATACTAGCATAATTTCTTAGATAAATCCAGGAGGATTTTTTTTTACTGCCAGAATTATCTTCTTTAAAAAGTAGCTATAAATATTAAAAGTAAAATTGTTAATCATTAACATACTTTGAAGTCGCATAACTATTCTCTAATTAAATGGTAATTTGAGAATGTTTTCTGTTGATTTTTTTTTTGTTTGTTTCTGAATTGTATGGATTTGATTTTGTTAATTGGATCTTTTTAGGGGAAGCTGTATTCTATTGTGGTTATGTGGAGATGGTTTCCAATAGAAAAAGAACAAATATGGTTTTATTTTTTATAGAGTATTTAATTTCACTAACTTCTTATTTAAAATACTTTAATAATCAGATCTTTAAAATGAAGATTAGTGAATTGGAGTCTCTTAATCATTTTGCCAACAAGGCCGAATACCAGTTATATAACTAGTTAACTAACTCTGAAGTTTGGTAAGAATCTCATGTCTCAAAAGAAATTTTGAGGGCTGGGGATTTAGCTCAGTGGTTCCGGGCACCTGTCTTGCAAGTGGGTTGCAACCCACTGTCTAATCGGGTTCGATCCCCCGGTTAACCACATACTATACTGGGTGTGGAGACTCATGCCCACAGCAACCAGTACCACATACCGCTGGGCGTGGTGGCTCATGCCTGTAATCCCAGCACTCGGGAGGCAGAGGCAGGAGGATTGCTGTGATGTGAGTATGAGGCTGAGCTCAGGGCCAGACTGAACTACAAAGCAAGACCCTGTCTCAAAAAAACCAAAAAAAAAAGAATTTTGACAAACTTACCTATAAACCTGAAACAGGATTACTGTTATTGTAATATATATATAGTTATTAACATAGTCATTATAAGATTTTCATTTTAGATTAGAGAAACATGTTATATTTATTCCAGATCTTTCAAAAATGACAAGAATTGATGTGCATAATTTGTACAGACCATACTGTTATCAAATTCATATATTAATTAGACTACCAAGTCTTTTGTAGCGCCAAGTAAAACTGAATAATAGAATTGCTTTTTACTTTAGATGTAACTCCATTAAAAGAATTCTTAAATATACCAAAAATAACATTGATTAAAAACAATACTGTTAATCATTTTAATATCATGAGTATTTCATAAAAAGACTTTCTATGTACAGTTTATTTTAGACTAATGGGATAGTTTTCTTTGGTACTCCCTCAGATCTATAGAAATAATAATATGTAAACACTGAAAATTTCCAGTTTTATGATTACAAACTGCAACTTAATAAATTTAATAGCTACTAAAATGACATTCTGTCCTCTAGTCACTTAGAAATTTGGAAAACTATGACTTTTTAGTAAATTTTGAAACATTTATTGAAACAATATATAAAGTCATTAAATGATATGGTAAGCATCTCAAAGATTGATTGGCCTTGATTGCACAAAATATCTTTGCATTTATCTCTCTTACTCTTTAGGTCGCTATGCATTTCAGATCTGGAAACCTCTAGAACAAGTAATCACAGAAGCTGCAAGGAAGATTTCATCTCCTGTAAGTTAAATGGATCTTTAGTTAGAACACTTAAATGTTTTGCTTGTATGTTATATTTGAAAATAACCTTCTAGGCTCTAGACATTTACTGCATTGTATCACTTGTGATTTGCTTAATTGATTGATTTGCTGTTAATTTTCTTGGTCACATTTTTATGTATAAATTGTATTCTTAGCTGTGAAGACTAATTATTATATTCTGATTAGCAGTAATGTACCAATTTTTAGTTAACTTATTTTTCCTTTTAAACTCTACTGTTTATGCAGTAAACATTTAGTGTATCACTCTTATGTCAGGAGCTGAGAACAGCTGGTGAAGAAAAGAGAAATGATCTTTAACCCCGTGGAACTTAACTAGGAATTTTTTTCCTCTTGACATTTGAAACGAATTCCATTAAGAATGAAAAAATTTGATGGTAAAAAGGAAAAAATGGAATCAAAGCTTATGTATATGGGGAGAGGCGGGTTGAAGGGAAGACAGGGGAATGGGAAAAATAAGAGTTAAGATACATCATGTTCGCAATGAGGAATATAATCATAATATATTCCTAAAATATACCAGTGACCTAAAATTATTTTTTTAAATGAAACATTCCTTTGAAATCCTGTAGGATTGTAATATACATTCATCTACTACTATTACAGATATTTTAGTAAAGAATGATCTTTGATCATTGCTTTTAATTCTTAAGACATCCTTGATCTCTTAAGTAGAGAATGAATGATAATATCTAAAAAGTTAAAATGTAAACTGTGGTTTGTGATTACTGAAGACAAAACAAAGAAAACCACTGGAGTGCTGCAAAATAAACAGTAACTTCTGGATAATAGGGGTAGATCTGGAGAGACTAGCTTGGCTTGAGACAATTGAGAATGAGTAGCTTTTTTTAAGCAAAGCCATTACGGGTTTGTAAAGCTTACTTAGCCAAGAACAGTGACAGTCCTACCCAAGAAAGATATAATGACAGATTATCTAATCTGGTCCCCCCAAAATGAAAGAGATTTTCAAACCAGTAAATGTAATTCTGTGAGAGGCAGTATATATATTTTCTGTTTTCCATTTTGTATGGCTTCTGAAGTATTGCTAGGTATTCGATTGCCTTCAGTAAATATTCTTTGAGTACCTATTACATGCCAGCCATTGTAAACAGTGGGAGCCGTGGACCAAACAAAAACATTTTCCTCTAGAACCTTACATTTTACATTTTAGCAGAGATATAAATAAATGAAGTAAGATATCAAAAGTTAAATGAAGTAAATATCAAAAAGTTTTAAGTGGTTTTAAGAGACCCAAATCAGGGTAAGTGATTAAAGAATAACAACAGAGAGAAATCTTTATACCAGATAGGCCAAATAATACCTCTGTCTTACTTTTCTCATTGCTGAAACAAAATACCCAATACCCAAAATGCCCACTTGGGAGACAGAGGCAGGAGGATTGCTGCAAGTTCAAGGCTGAGCTCAGGGCCAAAAAAGCAAGACTCAGTCTCAAAAAAAAACAAAACAACAACAAAAAAAATCTCAGAATATCTTAATCGTCATCGTCATATTTTTACTCTCTGTGGAGACATATGTTTCAGAAGCAATTCCTTAAATACTAATCACTCTAGAGAAACTGAGAAATGAAATATGTGCATACTTTGTCATACTAATGATTCCCAAATGTCAGACTTCATAAATGCAGCATTTACAGTTTTCTGATTTTGTAAATATTAATTTTTGAACCAAGTGGGATTATTTAAAAAAATAGAAACTGTAATTCTGTGTCACAGTAAATATCTGGCAATTAGAAGGGATGTTCAGGGCTCAAGTTCCAATGAGTTCTGTTTCTCTGTTCATTGTTCTTTGTATTTTATTTGCATCCTCTGAGTTTTAACATTACTTCCTTAAATTTCATATTTGTCTTTCTCCTGTTTATTCCTTGCCTCATTTTGCTGGAATACTGCCTAGTTGTTTATATGGCATCATGGATTTAAATGTTTTAAATTGTCTGTTAAGTAGTTTGTTGCTTTTATTCTTTTTTTTTTTTAATTGTCTTTATTGGTACATTAAATATACACATCATGATTGCACTCCATAATGGGGATTTGTACCAGTATAAGACACAACTTAATTCTCATTTTTTCCCATAGCCCCACCCACCCTACCACCCCCCCATATATATAAAATTTGTTTCCTTACTTTTTTGTTACAATCTCAACATTGTGTTGCTTTTATTCTTGCTGTTAATCATCACTTCAGGCTCCTTGAATCCAGTGGAGCCAGCAACAAGAGGCCTACAGAAATCTCTGCTGAGACCACACCTCAATGCCTATATCCTTTGTTTCTGCATATGCATAGCCAGATTTTACACTGGTGATCTTCTTATTCTATTGTAGACTACTTGTTTATATTACTTTTCTTTTACCGTTCATTTGGGGATTTTAGTTTTTTTTTCCTTTTTTTTTTGAGACAGGGTCTCGCTTTTGTGGTTCAGGCTGGCCCTGTCAGCGCCAAACTCACATCACAGCAATCCTTCTGCCTCTGCCTTCCAAGTGCTGGGATTACAGGCGTGAGCCACCACGCCCGGCACTGTGATATGTGCTACTGGTTGCTGCTGGGCGTGAGTCTCCATGCCCAGTATGGTATGTGGTTACCGGGGATTGAACCGGGTCCTTGCGCTTGCAAGACAGGCACTGGAACCACTGAGCTAACTCCCGGACCGGGGATTTTAGTTTTTTGACGGTACTTTCCCTTTAAGCTCAAAAGTTTTTAAAACTATTATTTTTATTGATATTCTGAAATTTCACAAGAATTTATAGTGAACTGTAACTCATTTCAAAATTCTTTTTTATTCTGTAATATTTCTTGCACTTTTCTTTATTTCTTCCCTCTATTATCTTTTCTGTATGTAGAACTTCTATTACAAAATTGTTGAACCTCTGTCTTAGCATTTTGTCTCTTATTCCTTGTTTTGGTGTTTTGAGGAAGGATCTCATTATATAGTTCAGGGTGGTTTTGAACTCACTATGTATCCCAGGCTGGCCTTAAACTGAGTGATCCTCCTGCCTTAGCATCCAAGTACTGGTATTCAGACATACACTATTACCATTACATCAGGCTAGCTTTTATTTTCTGTTATCTTTTTGATGTTACGTTGTACATTTCCATAGCTTATTTTTCATGTGACTAGATTTACCATTCTATTATTTAGTCCATTTGAATATTATTCTTCAGTATTTTTTTTTTTTTTTTTTGAGACAGGGTCTCACTCTGTAGTTCAGGCTGACCCTGAGCTCAGCCTCAAACTCACATCACAGCAATTCTCCTGCCGCTGCCTCCCGAGTGCTGGGATTTCAGGCGTGAGCCACCACACCCGGCACTGTGGTATGTGGTACTGGTTGCTGGTGGGTTTGAGTCTCCACACCTGGCATTGCTGTATGTAGTAGTTACCAAGGATCAAACTGGACCCTTGCACTTGCAAGGCAGGCACCAGAACCACTGAGCTAAATCCCTAGCCTCATAAGTAAATTTTTAATTTCCAGGATTACTTGTTGTTTGCTTTCATAGAAACCCATTTTTAATAGATGGATATACTATTTTTTTTTTTTTTTTTTTTTTTTTTAGGTTTTTTGAGACAGGGTCTCGCTTTTTTGTGGTTCAGGCTGGCCCTGAGCTCAGCCTCAAACTCACATCACAATCCTCGTGCCTCTGCCTCCCGAGTGCTGGGATTACAGGTGTGAGCCACCACGCCCGGCACTGTGGTATGTGGTACTGGTTGCTGCTGGGTGAGGGTCTCCACACCCAGTATTGTTATGTGGTTACCGGGGAATCGAACCCGGGCCCTTGCGCTTGCAAGACAGGCGCTGGAACCACTGAGCTAACTCCCCGGCCCCCTATACTATCTTTTTTAATATCTCTAAAGATAATATTTAGAATTAAGCCAAATTGTTGTTTGCTAATTTATTTCCTTTTTTCAAAGCTAATTGTTATTTGTTTTTTGATTCTTTTATTTTTCCTCCATTATACAAGATGTGCTCAAAATATATGATGATCCTGGGTTGTTGGTTCATATTTGTGAAGTCTAAATAGACTCATGTGAATAGTGCCCTGGCTTTCTTAAGCACTTTGACAGACTTAACATCAGTGTTGAGATAAACATCAGTGGTTTGATTGAGCAACATCAGTGTTGAGATAAACATCAGTGGTTTGATTGAAAGAAGAATGACTATAGGCTCTAAGGACATGGTGGACTTTTCAGTAGGTGTGTCTTCCAAAACAAGGAGATCAGAGACAGGCTTGGAACTTTCAGAGTCCAGAAGTTAAGCATTGTATAGGTGTTTCTCCTTGACATCTGACTGCCGCTTTGGCCTCCTGGGTTCTGAAAAGTGATTTGGTGATCACTCCCCTTTTATTCTTCTGGGATCTACCACTCAGAGTGCAGTTCATCTCAGGCATATGATAGGTGCCAAGCATCGTATGCTGTTTTTTAATATAGTAGGGTAGCCTGTTTCTTCTATTCTGGCTAATTAAGTTCCCACTGACTTTTTTTTTTCTTTTTTTAAAGATCTCCATATAGTGCCTTTGGTTTCCTGAGCCTGTGCTTTTGATCCTAGGGGATGCTATGTTTTTCCATACTGTGTACAGTTATGCTTGTTTTTCAATCTTCCATGATTTATTTAGACTTTCTAGTTTGCTGCTTGTCACATTTCTTCTTTTTCTGGACCCATTATGAATTTTTCTTCTGGGGAATAATTTTCTTATTCCAGTGATACTTTGGAAAACAAAAGACCTTATAATTCGTTTTTCTCTTTAGAGCTAAGGTCCTTTTGCTGCTTTTAAATGTATTAATATATATTATTGACTTAGCTGATGTCTAATTATCCCTGATTTTAGGAGAGGGCTGTCATTTACCTTCTTTAAAGCATTTAATGTTTTTTCTTTTTTTTTTTTTTTTTTCTGAGAAAGGGTCTTGCTTTGTAGTTCAGGCTGGTCCTGAACTCACTATGTATCCCAGGGTAACCTTGAACTCTAGGCATTTCTTCTCATCCACCTCCCCAGTGCTGGGATTATAGATGTGAGCCACCACGCCCTACATTGAGGTATGTGATACTGGGGATTAAGCTTGGGACCTTGCACATGCCAGGCAGACCTGGAACCACTGAGCTATGTCCCTGGCCCCAAAGCATTTAATTTAATTTAATTAATTAAATGTTTTCCTCTTTGAGACAGTTTCCTGTGTGGTTCAGGCTGGCTCTGAATTGTATACCCCCAGGTGTTTTGAACTGGTGGCAGTCTTTCTGCCTTAGCCTCGCAAATACTAAGACTACACACATGTGCCCCTGCACTTGGCAAGGCATTTGCTTTTTTATTTGTATATTTGTCCTTTTGTTTTAGTATAGTTTTAAAAAATTGGATCTCTGTTACGGTCAAGTGAAAATATACTAATTAAAATCATCCTGTTATTATAAATCAAGTATATCTATAGATAATAACAATTTATGGTTAATGGTAAATATATTTCTTGTGATAAGACTATGGAATGATATAATTTTTATCTGGTTACCTTGGACGACTTTTTTTTAAATTTTGAAACAGGGTCTTGCTGTGTAACCCAGACTGGCCTTCAGCTCACTACGTAGACTAGGCTGGCCTCAAACTTGCTGCAGTCTGCCTGCCTCAGCCTCCTAGTATACTGAGATTATGTGTAAACCATTACAGCTGGCTATTTTGTATGACTTTTGTATGTCAGTCTGTTGAGCAAGTGAATTAGCTAATAAAGATTAGCTTAGCCTGTTTTCCTTCATTTCTTCTTGGAAGCATATGGTACTGCAGTGATTAATGCTAACTTTAGAAAGAAATTATTTTGATATTTGTTGTTTTTATGTTTTTCTATGCTTTACGAATGGATTAATATAAAATAGTAATTTATAAGCATCATAGAACTAGTATAAACCTACTATTTCTGTTCTTGGATATTCTTTCAAAAAAACATAACCTGTTCCACCTCTGTGGTAATATAGTTATTTCTTATAATAATCTTATCTTTATAAGTCTGTTCATAAATGTTTTCCTTTGGCCTATCACAAATTGTCAGAAAGTGGTTTTTCAGTGCCTTTTATTTTTATATTCTGAATACTGAAAATTGACATATATAATCAAGCTTCAATAATAAAGTTATACTTTATTAATGAAGGAGAGAAGCAGAGTTACAATTCTGTGCCTGGTCCTAACTTAAATACTCATTTAAACATAACAGATGAAAATAGTATGAATGATTCTATTTAAAATTATGAAATATAAAGTTAAATTTTAGTTTTAGAAGATATGATTTTCTCTGAGTATACAAATATTTTAGTAGCTGTGTGATGGCGAGTTTTTGTTTGTTCTACTTTCCTGTATATAGCTTCCACATTGCAGTTTTACATACTTAAAATGATGGAACTCTTCTGAAGATACATACAAGTGTAGACAAAGACTTTAGGAACAGAATCTCTGTTGCACAGGAAATATTACAAAGAATCAACTGGGATCACATCAAATTAAAAAGCTTTTTCACAGAGTGAATAAACAGTGTACAAAATGGTAAAATTTTTACCAGCTCTTCCTCAGATAGAGAACTAATATTTAGAATATAGAAAGAAATAAAAAAAAAATCAGACCTCCCAAATTTAAAGATGTAATCCAAAAATGGGCAGCTAAAATGAATAGACACTTAGATGAAGAAGTACAAATAGCAAATATATCAGAAACATTCAGCACCTCTGGTCATTCAAGAAATGCAAATTCAAACAATACTGAGATTCCATCTTACCCCAGAAAGAATAACTATCATTAAGAAATCAACCAACAACAAAAGCTGGCAAGGCTGTGGGGAAAAAGGAAAATTTCTCCACTATTGTTAGGTGTCTAAATTTGTGAAGTGGTCCAACCACTTTGCAAATTAATATTTTGGTTCCTCAAAAAACTAAAACTAGTGCTTCCATTTGACCTAGCTTTTCCCTTCGTAGTATCATGCCGAAAAAGTTAAAAATATCATCCCAAACCGATACATGCACACCTGTTTATTGCAGCATGATTTGTAATAGCTAAATCTTGTAAACAGCCCAGATGCCCATGAATGAATGAATAAAGAAAAATGTGATTTTTATATACACTGCCCTAAAGAAATATAAACTTGAGACAGCTTCAGGCAAATGAATACACCTACAGAACATAATTTTAAGTGAAACAAATTGGACACATATTTAAATATTGTCCCATTGCTTGTGTTCAAAACCCAAAGAATAAATAAGGTAGATGATACATATTGAGAAGTAGGAAGAAAATGTTAAAATGGGAAGGGGAACAAGGAGGGGAAAAGGAAGGAAAATAAGAGAACAGAAGGAAAAATAAATGGAAATAAATTTAGCGTGTATAAACAGAGGAGAGGAACAGTTGAAGAGAGGGGACAGTATAAGAAATAGACTTTGTATTTTCTTCCAAAGCACAAGATCAGAACGACTCATTTTTTTGTTTTGTTTTGTTTTGTTGCAGTACTTGGGATCGATCTCATGACCTTGCACTTGCCAAGCAAGCGCAGCACTACTGATCTACATCCCTAGCTCCATTTTGGGTTTAATGACCTGGCCAGCTACTCAGTACCCCCCACCCTCCCTGCTAATTTTCAGAGCTCCAACAAATAGTGACTGTGGACCTTTCCCCAAATATAGAAGATTTCCAAGATAAAGAACTAAGAAATTTTCATTCCAAACTTCATGACCCATCTATCTTACTCAGCAGCACACATCCTACCCCATATCACTAGAATTAGTCAGTGATGGTAGATTATCAGCCTGCGATTTCAGCCAGTAAATTTAAAGGTCAGTTACTTTTCCTATGTTAGGGATAAAAGGGACAACCTTTCTTTGGCCTGCACCCCTGCTACCTCATGCTTGTGCCCTCCTGCAGAAGTAAAGTGCTTGATGAGATTTCTGGGTATGATTTCTTGATGTCTAAGTGCTTTATTATCTCTATAGACAAATTGAGTACGGGGACTTCTTTATAACAAAGGAAATGGAGAAAAGAAAAATCGTGATATATTATGCTTAGGTACATACTGAATGTGATTGCCATGATGAATGCGATCACTATGATGAATATGATCCTTATGTATATCAAAAGTGTACCAATAAAATTAATTTTTAAAAATGATCTAGTTCTTTTAGAAGCATTGTGACAATTATGTAAAAATTGGCTTGTGATAAAGTCAATGGGCTAGGGTACAAACTTCTATGTATTAAATTTTAAGGAACATTTTTTGAGATTCCTTTTCTACCTTGGGGAAAACTAAATTTTTTTTTAATTGCTGAGATACAAATACTTGCTTTTAAACTGAATAGCTTTATGACTATATTGACAGTGACAGTTTATGATGTAGTCATCAATTTATCTTCTTTGTTTTGTTGACTCAGAATTGTGGGATCCCTAAGCTAAATTCTCTTAAAAAGTTCTTTTTGTGTATAAAATGTTATTCTATGCCATGTCTTCAGCATAATTTGCAAAAAAATAAGAACAAATGTACACCTACAGAAATGACAGCTGTAGATCAAGTTGGTAGTACTGCTTTTTGACTTAAATAAATTTAGAAAATCATGTTTTATTTAGGGAACAGGGTTTACATTCAGTAAAGGTTACAGTCTGAGAGACCGTAAAGCCACCTGCTCCTCTGATAAATCTCTTCTTTTCTAGCCCTGACTTTTCAGTCTGTCTGTCTTCTGGTATGTTTACCTCTTTAGAATGATATAAAACTTGTCCAGTTAGTATGTGTATTCAGCCAGTTTGATCCCCTTCTTCTCTCAAAGCTTATGTAAGCAATAGAGGAATATCTGTTTTGTTTTCATACTGTATTGTAAATTACTTGAAACAGAATAATACATCATATTCGTCATAGTACTGGTACATTGATGAAGTAGCATTTGTATGATGAAGGACAGACTTACCTCACTACAGAAGTGCCTTGTTTATAGTAGTTGATAAAGTGTTTTTTGAATGAGTTAATTGCTAGGAGTTATTAAATAGAAGTGATTTAATTGCCAAGAATTGTTAAATAGAAACTTATAGCATTCTGTTGAAACAGTTCACATGATGGCTGGATCCTTATTCCATGGAACTCGTTTTAAGCTGTGATCATTTTCTTGTTTACTCTTAATTTATCCTCCTTTTGAGAATTGTGTAAGTAACATGTTCATTGTTGAAAGTTTAGAAAGTTTTAAAGAAGACAATTTATAATCTCATCACCCAAAATACCATTTAATCATTTTGGCATATATACTCTGTATGAGAATTTCTTTCATATGCAGTGAGCCCTAGGTATCCAAGGTTTGTACATCTGTGGATTGAACCAGTTGGAGATCAGAAATATGTGGGGGTAAAGTGGTATCTCTACTGAACAAGGGTGCTTGCTTTGGCAACACATACACTAAAGTTGTACCAAACAAGTACAAATATTTTTTTCTCTTGTCGTTATTTCCACAACAATATAGTATAACTATTTACACAGCAATTATATTTTGTTAGATATTATAAGTAATCTAGAGATAATTTAAGGTATGTGGGAGGATGCATGTGGGTTTTATGCGAATAGTAGAGTATCAAAGCATTTTGGTGTCATCAGGGAGTGTTGGAATCAGTTCTTATAGATAAGAAGGGACAACTATGCTTACTTAATTTTCCTTAAAAATATGCAGCTTCATGTATTAAAAACATGTATAGGTAATTATATAGACGATTTTCCTTCTAAAAGCTTAGTTAATACTTCCTGTTTTGTTTATAGAGTTCCTGAAAATACTTGTTCTTACTTGCAGTCTCTTTCTGTCCCAAACTCTCACTCCCCCCCATGCATCTTGTCAGAGTCTAACTTCCTGTGTTAAATCCAGAAATAAATTCTTAGCTCTCATTTTGCTTTACTATCAGAAGCATTTGAAACCATTCTTTGTACCTCACTTTTGGCCCTTAGTTTTGCTCTGTCACTGCTGAGTCTTGTGACTTCTTTTACTGATTTCTCCATTTCCAAATCACTCAGTGATACAGTTTCAGTGGGTCATATCAGCATGTGCCTGCAGTCTGTGCATTCAGGCGAGGCTGAGGCTGGAGGTGACCCAAAGATTAGAGAGCTATCAGCTTACTAGGGAATGCTCTTAGATCAACAGCTGCAGAAAGAAGCACAGAGAAGGGTGGAGGAACATGTTGAGCTACTGTGCAGTCTTAAAAAAGCCATGGCCCACATGACTTCTGAGGTTCACTGTGGTTACCCCATATTGGGCTAGGGCCATGAGATTAAATGCCATCACTTGGGAAGTAAGTATAGATAAAAGTCCAAGAACTGAACCTTGTAGAACTACTTTTATGCCCTGTTGTCAGCCAGTCATTAGAGAAATGCTGCCCTAGGAAAGATATCCATACTTGACTTTCTTGAGGCAAGGCAGTTCCTAAATAGAGAGCTGAGACCCATGGGCCTACATCCGAGGATCAAGCCCTTCACTCCTGCACAGAAATCTGGACAGCATGCAACAGCGGCTGCTGTGTTGATACAGCCGTGTGGGGTGGATCAACAGATAAATTCCAAGCTCTTGTGTATGGCAACCAGAGAAGCACAACAGCATACACTCAGTGGTGAAGGAAAAAGCAGCTATATTTATTGACAGTCACAAACAGAAAAATGGTGCTGAACTGTCAGAAAAAGAACATTGCACACTGTGTGGATAAGTCAGGCTTTCAGGTGAGAGAGAGAAAGGACTGCCTGTGCTTTGGTTATAGCGAATGTTTCTGGATGGCACCCGGGCTCAGATGGGTGGGGAGGAGCGAATTCTTTATCTTCTATCTGTACTGTAGGGTCTCTCAATAAACTGCCCAGGTGGAGATTGAATTTGTAATTCTCCAGCCTCTGCCTCTATTCTACACACCGAAATTAGAGTAATCTTTTCAAAGCAAAGTCAAATTGTGTTACTCCAATGCTCTGGTTTCCCTTTCTTAGCATAAAATCCTCTCGGTTGCTACAGAGCCCTTCAGTCAGCCTCCAGTACCTTGCTAATCCTTCTTCCCTCATAGTTCAAACTCCTCCAGCCCTGTTGGCCATTCAGTAATTTCCCAGTCCCTCTTGGTTTACTTGTTTGCTATAATGTAAGTCAATAAATGTCAAATTGGCATTTCTTTTTTGGCCAGAATAGTTGTCAAAGAATGTCCATCATATCTATATAAATGACTTGGTCAGGTTATCTGTTGAGAAAAGCACCCTAGAACTTAGAAAAACTTGCATTTTACTCCAACCAATCTTCTGTTCTCTCTTTTGTTTCTCAGTGTGGAAAAGTTAGTGCATTTAGTGAAAAAAAATTATTAGTTTTTAATGTTCATCTTGGTTATTTTCTTATAAAGGATCATTGTTTGGTGCTTCCCCCTCAGATAATTGTCAGTAAAATGCCTTTCTCTTACTGCAGGTATGTGATGGGACTGAGGTCATGGCTCCTCATGCGTGGAACTAATTATTTCCTGCACTTTCTTTCTGGTACAGAGCCTTTCATCCTATTATAAAGGAGGATTCGAACAGAAAATGAGTCGGCGAGAAGCTAGTCTTATTTTAGGTATAAGGTAGGTATGCTTCATAATTATTTTTGTTTTGTTAAGAAATGTTTATTTAAAAGCACATAACAATAAGCTTCTGTACTTATATTTAAAATTATAAGTGGAAAACAGATGATAGTACATTTTTACTTTTTAAAACTTCAGATCTAAGAGAACAACTTTCTCTACAAAAAAATCAGATAAAATTGTGATTTTTTCGAACAAGAAACTATGTCTTTAAATATAGTTTAATATTAGTTGATATCAATCAATTATTGTACCCCTTATTGTAATACTGAATTCCCTCTGGGCTCAGTTTTATATATATATATAAATTTATTTATAAATATATATTTAATCATAATAAGGTTATTTTCTGCCTCTTCAGTTTGACATTTATTTTGCTTGTTTCACCTTAGCATACATTTATTACCTAATTTTGGACAGTATTATGTTATTGCTGTTTGACTTATTTAACCCTTAAAACTAGACCTATTTTTTCCTGCCATAAATATAGTAGCAATTGCATTCATGTGTTTACCTTATATTGCCTTAACTCTCAAATTTTTGAGGGAATTTGTTACAGTTTGTCCTCTACAACAAGTTTTTTGTGATTTAATAAATACAATTAAGCAGAATAAACAGTAATGCTCTATACTGACAGAGAATACTTTCACTTCATGCGGATCAGCATGTGTTTAAGCTATTTTTTTTTTTTTTTTATGGCCTGGCACAAAAAAGATAAAAGTGTGTGTCTACAATTTGGCAATTTAGCTTGGTACTTTATTTAAATCTTAGCAGGATAGAGTTCTTATCAGAGAATAGTAAAGGGTAGCACTAAGCAAGGGTACCAGATTAGAAAGTTAGCTATATTGCTAACTATTCCATGCTTAATATTATTTAGAGTGGCCATTATTTTTCTTGGTAGCGGCCTCTCATAATACCTTGTTTATAGTCTTGAGATGGGAGTGTAAAATACATTATAAATCCAAACATAAAAGTTTAAAGAATAATCATTATTATCCAAGGAAGCTACGTTATTATGACAGACAAATAGGAGCTGATTATATTTTTTAGTTTCCTTAAGATACATAATATAAAGTTTTATTCACTTGAACTGAATGCTGTGCAAAATTCCCTAACAAAGGTCAGTGAGTAAGAGCACAAATTCAACCAGGCATGCTGTAATCCCAGCACTGAGGAGGGACAAGAATCACTAGCATTGGCAAAGCCCATGCTACCAAAGTCCTGTTTCAAACAAAATTAAACAAACAAAAAGGAGCACTCTGATCTGGGTATAAATAACAGTTTTACTACTTATTAGTTTCTACTACATAGAGTTGCTATGAAAATTAAATTGTATAATGCATAGGAAATGCTTAACCCCAAACATTGCATTTAGTGTCTACTTAATAAATGTCAACTTAACAAAATATGTCCTTTTCCTGATTCTGCTCCTCAGGAACTGCATTAGATGATCTGGTTCAGTTTAGTTCTAGCTAGTGAGCCCTTCATCCTCTTCATTTTTGAGTTTGAATTAATATTTGTCCTCTAAAAATAAAAGTAAGAATGATACATCGATATCTTTTTATATAAGTGCTTACCAGTTGGCAAGTGCTGAATAAATGTTGACTCCTCTCTTCCCATCTCTATCATGAATATAGAAATTAAATATTTGCCCTTACATATTAGATGAAAAGGTGAAATTTACCTGCCTTTTTCTAATTCATTCTCTCAGTCAGGCAGTGTTGATAAAAAATGTATTTCAAGATGTGAATGCATTGGTATAGTTCCATTTTCTGTGGTCATTAAATTATGTAGGCTATGTAACAAGTAAAGATAAAATCGAGCTGATTCTTTTGATACTGTAAAGAAAAATGTGTCCCTGGAAGATTCTGTACATTCTTACCTATTACATTTAGTGGTGATTCTTTGCTAAGATACATGATTCTGATTCTTTGTTTTATGTTTTCCTTGTAAAAGAATAGTTTTCTGCGGTATAGCTCATATCTTTTACAAAAACCCTAAAATAATTTATTGCACTTCCCAGGAAAACTGTTATTATACTGGGTAAACTAAATAATATTATCACATATATACATATGTGATTTTGAAGCTTTCTAAAAATGCCTGGAATTCTGTTTAAGTATTATTTTAAACTCCAGTGGTTAAAGATGAAACTAAACCTCTTCATTTGCTACAGGTTTGGGGAACACCACTCAGTTCCATATACCCTACTCCCAGTTACCAAACAAATATATTCTAGGGAGCACAGTTTGAAATCTTCAGTCCAGTTATAGATGATGTTTCAAGTTATAGTTTCAATTTCAGTGGAGTTGTATACTGGATGTTTAATTTTTCTACTAAGCTTCTCCTTTGCTATTTTTCTGTTTTGTTTTTCTACTAAGCTTCTCCCATCTTTAAACCTCAAAGCAACAGATGTATTAAAATGTAGTACAGTAGTGAAGATTTGATATAGCTATAAGAAAAAGGAGATAAACTCTGCAAGCAAATGAAAATACTTCTCTTATTCTCGAAGCTCACCATTAAAAGTCTAATAATTATTTCCTTAAAGGCATAATGTTCTGAATTGCCATATATATGCACATTAACTTTTGTTGTATTGTTTAATCTAGCTTGATTGTTGGCAGATCTCAATATACATCATACTTTATGGATTTTTATACACACAGCCATCTATACTTTTTTGTAGGCTGTATAATTGATTTTCAAGGATAATTTTGACTGAAGTGATTTTATGTGTTCAATTAAAACTTGATACCTGGAATAAGAACAACATTCCTTATATCCTAAAAAATGTACAATGGAAATTTCAATCTTGTTGAGTTTCTGTCTTTATGATGTAGTGATGAGCTTTACAAAATAAGATTTTTATATCTTTCTCTTTAACTTTATAATTTTTCTACTTTTATAGTCTTTTATTTTTTATTTTATTTATTTATTTAGTTATTGACATTCTTGTATCCTAAGACTCTTTTACTGAACCTACATTCATAGGCCTATTATTAAATTTTGAGATAGGGTCTCACTGAGTCTTAACTTGCTGAGCTCAAACTTAACGATCCTCCTGCCTCAGCCTCACAAAGTGCCAGGATTATAGCTGTGCACCATCATCCTCAACAATTCTTTTTGGTTTGGTTTGTTTTGTCTTTGTAATGCTATAATGTTACTGTGTGGTGATACAGAGCTTTTTTTCTTTCAAGAAGTTTGCCTTTTGCTATTTTTTTTTTTTTTGAGGGGAGGTAGTACAAGATACATTAAACTGCCATTGTATATATAATCCTAAATACTACTTTTAAGTATAAATCATAGCTTTGGCTCTTAAGTAATTTAAAATGTACTTACAGAGATATGTCAAATATATACAGAGCAACTACAAAGCATAACTAATAAAGGAGAGAGGTATTAGACAGCACCAAAAAAAGCAAATGATAAATGTAAATTAGCCACAGGAAACTAAATTATACTAGAATTTTATGGCAATGTGCTTTTAATTTCTTAAGAGATAATTAAACAATGTAGTATTTATAATCCCAATACGATGTCTAATAGTTACTTTCTTAGAATTTAGGAATTTTTGTTATCAGAGTTGACTCGCTATCCAGGAATCTCCTACAAGCCAAAAAGTAAACTTGAAATGGCCCTCCAGAAGATTTCTGTAAACAGCAAAAAGTTATATTCTTAAGACTGTACATAGAAAGACTCACTTTATTCGTAGAAGAATATTGTATGTGCTGTTTAAGCATTTAATAGTACATTTTAACATGTTACATGTTTAACATGTAGTCTGTTATTTACCTGTGGGAAGTTAGAGGTGGCAGGTAATTGGCAAGAAACTGAAAGAATGGACACTAGCAGAACCAAGGGTTGACAGCTGACAGCGAAAGAGCGGCACTGTTCAAAACAGAGCATGTGGCATAGTGTTCTGGGCCCATGGAGAAAAAGGGCAAGCCAACCTCTGCAGACCTTGAGAGTTACCTTGCATTAAACTCATAGTTGTGAAAATATGTATGAATTACTTAGGAAATGTGAAATTAGATTGTTTGTATTTTTTTAAAGTATTATATATATATATAAAATAAGTACAATATATGTATATATTATATATATATATTATAAGTACTATATATATATTATAAGCATCTTTTATATCCATCATACAGATCAGTTGTGCTTATCTTTTTACTTATATGACTTAGTTTTATCTTCAGAGTAATTCTGGGAGATAGATTTTAAATGTGAAAAAGTTATAACTCAAAGAGTCAAAGACCAAGTTTCATAGCTAATGAGTGCTGGAATTAGGAATTTGAATCTAAAGTAATTTTAAAAGTATGTGTTTATTGCCCTCACAGTGTAGATCGTAGTTACACAGTGTGGTTACATATGTTACAGCATTTTTGAGCTTCATAACAACTATCCTGTACTTTAAGCCAGGTATAATTATCTCTATTTGAGGCCCAGAAAAGTTAAGTAGCTTAGACAAGATAGTATCCTATTAAGTAGCAGTAATAGAGTTTTGTTGTTAGTGTTTTTTTTTTTTCTTTCCTAGAAAATATACTAGTGGTAAACACTTCCAATATAGAATAAATTAGGTTTCACAAAACTTTCTCCTTTAATTTTAATTTCCAAGATGAGCTCTAACAGCCAAGTCTTTGTCACAAGTTTCTTGCAAAGCTTAATGAACTATTAGATAAAAGGGGTTTGAGGATCCTCTGTTCAAAGATTAAATACTGTAGAGCACATGCTACATGCCCGGCAGTTCTAGCACTTGGTAGGCATGAAATCATTTTATTCTTATATCTTTTGTATGAGGGAGGTGTCACTAGCTCTGTTTTGAGGTCAGGAAACTATACAAAAAGAGCTTAAAAATTTGACCAACGTTACTCATTTCTCAATAGCATTGCTGGAATTAAAACCCAGCAGGATAGCCCTGAAATCCAGGTAAACTGTCTGTTAAAACAATATATACTGCCTTCCTCCAGAAAAACTAAAACGATGTTTTCAAACTTATAGTCTACATACTGACTCTCCTGACTCGCGCTTGTGTTTTACTTTTACTGAGAATAGTGATTGATATTAGAAAGGACTGAAGAATTAACACAATGTATGATGGAACCAGTGATTTATTTTGATAGTGAAATTAAGTGAAAAGCTGTAATTTTGTATTTGTCCACAAGATGGTGAAATTCTCATTAGTTTTTAATTTCTTGAAATCCATATAAATTAATTTATAACCTGCATTTGGCACTACTTCTTATAAGCACTTTATAATTTCTTTTTACAGCCCATCTGCTGGCAGAGCAAAGATTAGAACAGCTCACAGAAGAATCATGATTCTGAATCACCCAGATAAAGGTAGGTAGAATTTATATTTTTCATAATATTTAAATATGTTGTGAGTTCCTTTTAGTTTGTTTAGACTCTTTATAGTTGGCAGAGAGTCAAGGTGAAAGTTTATGAGTCACATATGTTGAGATTTTTCATATGAATAAGTGGGCTTTACATTGTAATTCAACACCTTAAGGTAGTGGATTCATATCACCTTTCAAGAAGTTAACTGGCTGGTTGAAGTTTCTGCCATTTTGGTTAAGAAAGAAAACATTTCTTAGTTTTCTGCCATTTTAGTTAAGAAAGAAAACATTTCCTAGTTCTGAGTGGACTCTGGTGGAATAAACTGATTTATTTAATCTCAGACATAAAAACACAATATTTGGAAGGCCTCCTCTGCATTTCTGAGTGTAATATGTCATAAATGACTCTAAATTTTTAAATTTTATTGTGGAATGCACTGAGGCTGAGCCATTTGTTTTTAACTGGCCAAGCTTTTAATGTAAATTTATCTTACAGAAAGACAATTATTATAACTTTAACTACACTACAGCTGCTTCATAGAGAAAGTCCATATGTTCATTACTGTTTCTGCTTTAAAATAACAGATGGTTAAAAAGTTGCACTGTATTTCAGAAGTCAGAGGGGGTGGAGTGTATAGGTTTTCTTAGATTCTTATTTATAGAGTTTTAGTTTTGTAATTATTTTGAAAAAATAAAAAACAAAATTTTGGATTCCTATTCATTCTGACACCAAAATAAGGCCTTTTTTAGTTTTTTCATCTTAATTGCTTGCTATAAAAATTCTTTTCACTGAACATCATCTCCATTGGTTTTTGCACTTGCTGTTCTTTAGTGTGAATAAACAAGAGGATAAACTTGAAAGGTTTTGCCTAAAATTTCTAAACATCTTCAACAGTTACTATGTAAAACCCACTCAACTAATTGACTGTGCATTGTGCACTGAGTAATTGAGAAAGAAATGTGCTTAAGTGCCTCCTTGAAAGCCTCTGTCTCTTACACATCCTCTGTCCTTTCAAGGTCAAGTGAATACTCTTGACTCTAATTGATTGTTGTAGGGTCAAACACTAACGTCTCTGAGATGACTGACAATTTTTTTTACTATGCCTGCTTCCAAAGAAGGAAGTTCTAAAATGTATCTAAGAACGTGTATTTTTATGAGCTGTCATGAAAAGATTCTCCTCCATCTTATGAGCCAATGATATTTACAGAACTACTCAATTCATCTTGGAGAACAGCATATTTATTAGAAGTGGGATTGTTGATTCTAGTACACTGACTAATACCCTCTCATCTTGCGCTTTGTGACTAGCTGGGGTTGAACGTGGTCCATCAAGCAGGAGGACAGCATTCTTCTCTGGCTTCTGTTCTCCAGCTGGTATTCTAGTCATGTACACTCCCTGCACCTCTTCAAATGTTAGTTTCATCATCTATAAAATAAAGGGATTTACTTCTAAAGTCTCTCTTATTTACATGGCTTAATTTAATCTTTTATGTCTATTCAATTAGCAAAGAACTGGCTCCCTATGTTTCTATTCATATCACACTTTTAACTTAAAAATGACAACCTTTTCAGATTACTATAACCTCTAAGAATGTATTGACACTTGGGAGGTCTTTCCATGTAATTACTCATTCAGCCAAACTAGCATTTCATAGATAACTAAATGGATAATATGTTTGTAATATTTAGGAGTGCTGATAAACTACCAATTTGAAATTTTTTTAAAAAATATTTTTCCCAGGGGCCAGAGATATAGCTCAGTGGTTCCGGCGCCTGTCTTGCCAGCACAAGGGCCCAGGTTCGATCCCCAGTAACCACATAACAATACTGGGCATGGAGACTCACCCCAGCAGCAACCAGTACCACATACCACAGTGCCAGCCGTGGTGGCTCACGCCTGTAATCCCAGCACTTGGGAGGCAGAGGCAGGAGGATTGCTGTGATGTGAGTTGAAGGCTGAGCTCAGGACCAGCCTGAACCACAAAGCGAGACCCTGTCTCAAAAAAAAAAAAAAAGATTTTTTTTCCCCATAGTTTGAGAGGTACTGATCTAAACAGTGGTGCCTTCTAGAGTTTCTGCTGATTTTGAGGAAAAGGGCTCATTACTTCTCCACAGAGATGTCGGGCTTACTTGTTTGCAAGTCAGCCCACTTCTCTTTGGTTAGTGCTTTAACTACTAAAAAGTTCTTATTTACATTTATATGAAATCTGCCTGTCCTGATGGGGAAATTCTCAATCTTTTTCCATTTATGTCCATTTTTATAAACATTAAATAGACTCATTCTTCTTTAATAGTGTTTGAATCAATATTAAATAGTGGGATTAAAGAGAAGTCAAAGTAATTATATTTTTGGATGGATTTTTCTTTAATTGCTCAGCCTGAAGAAGAAGCTAATTTTGATATAGTGCCCTGGTAAATATATATACTATTATTTTTTATAGGTATATTGCCTTTAAGGAATACATTGTAAATATTTAAAAAAGGAAAGATAGGATCACCAAGGAGCAACATGGATTCACTAAGAAAAAGAAATGTCTAATTAATTTTTGTTTTTTGATAGATATACTAGATTATTTTTTTCAGAGATCTTGTGTCCCCTTCATTTTAGCATTGTAATTCGATTTAAGGCTTTGCATTTGAAGATTTTTTTTGTTTTTGTTTTTATTTTTGTTTTTTTTGCAATTCATTTTGTTTTATCATGTTTTGGTTGTCTTTGATAAATGGTGAAATCCTTAAAAGCAAAAAACATGAATTGCACATCTTTATAATCAGTATGGCTGATACATCAAAACTAAAGTTTTTGATGACTAAGCAAATGGGAAAAGGAATATAAATAAAAGTGGCATATAAATCACATTTATTATATCCAAGTTTAATACTTATTAAGTTGATATGAAGCACCCTGAAACAGTCCTTTCATTTTTTTCTAACACTTTCTTAGCATTTGCTATATGCCAGACATTATTCTAAATCTTTTTTTTTTTTAATTATCTTTATTGGTACATTAAATATACACATCATGATTGCACTCCATAATGGGGATTTGTACCAGTATAAGACACAACTTAATTCTAAATCTTGAAACTAATTATAAGCTTAAATTCTTGTCCTTATAAATGTGTACATTCTAATGAAACAACAGACAAAAGACAAGTGAACCTATTTCAGGTTGCAATAAATGCTGTAAAGGGTAGAGAAAGATATTTCACATGGGGCAACTGGAAAGGGTTGTCTTCTGAGTCTTAATAAATGAAGAAGTTAGCTGCTTTGTGTAAAGGGATTGTCATGTGAAAAGGTGCTGGGACAGAAAGGATTTCGTGTGCTTAAGAACCAACAATGTGAGAAAAAGTCGTTACCAGCTGTTCCTCAGACAAGGGGCTACTATCTAGAATATATAAAGAGCTTAAAAAAATCAGCCCATCCAAATTTAAAGACCCAATTCAAAAACGGCCATCTGAAATGAACAGATACTTTTCAGAGGAAGAAATAAGAACAGCTAAGAAGTTTATGAAGAAACGCTCAACATCATTAGTCATTTGAGAGATACAGATGAAAACTACACTGAGATTTTATCTCACTCCACAAAGAATGGCTGCCATTTCAGAATTAGCCAGCAACAAATGTTGGCTAGGCTGCGGAGAAGAAGGAACCCTTCTCCTCTACTGGTGGGACTGTAGACTCGTACAACCCCTGTGGAGATCAGTTTGGAGATTCCTCAAAAAGCTGGATAAAAAAGCTGTGGTTCTTCTACAGAATGGAGTACTACTCTGCCATAAAAAATGATAAGTTTGAATCATTTCTACTTAAATGGACATACCTTGAGGATATCCTCATAAGTGAAATAAATAGGTCACAGATAGATACATATCACATCTTTTCTCTGGTATGAGAAAATGAAGGTGTAAATGAGTCCTAGCATTGTATGTTATATATTGTGAAATAGAAAATGCTCAGTGTAAAATAAGGTGAAAGGGGACAATGTTGAGATTGTAACAAAAAAGTAAGGAAACAAATTTTATATATATGGGGGGTGGTCCATTTTTATAAACATTAAATAGTCTCATTCTTCTTTAACAGTGTTTGAATCAATATTAAATATTGGGATTAAAGAGAAGTCAAAGTAATTATATTTTTGGATGGATTTTTCTTTAATTGCTCAGCCTGAAGAAGAAGCTAATTTTGATATAGTGCCCTGGTAAATATGTATACTATTATTTTTTATAGGTATATTGCCTTTAAGGGTGGGGCTATGGGAAAAAATGAGAATTAAGTTGTGTCTTATACTGGTACAAATCCCCATTATGGAGTGCAATCATGATGTGTATATTTAATGTACCAATAAAGATTAAAAAAAAAAAAAAGCTAGGATTGGAGGTCCCATTTGACCCAGCCCTTGCTCTGCTAGGTATATACACAAAAGAATTAAAAGACTCATATCACAGTGACATATGTGCACCCATGTTTATAGCAACTCAGTTTGTGATTGCTCAATCTTGGAAACAACCCAAGTGTCCATCAACTGGAGACTGGATAAGAAAGCTGTGGTTCTTCTACAGAATGGAGTATTACTCTGCCATAAAAAATGATGTTTGAATCATTTATACTTAAATGGACATACCTTGAGGATATCCTCATAAGTGAAATAAATAGGGCACAGATAGGTAAGTATCGCATTTTTCTCTGGTATGAGAAAATAAAGATGTAAATGAGTTCTAGAATTGTATGTTATATATTGTGAAATAGAAAATTCTCAAAGTGAAATGGGGTGAAGGGGGAAAAATAATGAGATTATAACAAAAAAGAAAGGAAACAAAGTTTATGTATATAAGGGGGTGGGATGGTAGGGTAGGTAGGGCTATGGGAAAAAATGAGAATTAAGTTGTGTCATAGACTATGGGTACAAATTCTCATTGTTGAGTGCAATCACGATGTGTATATGTAATGTACCAATAAAGGTTTCAATTTAAAAAAAAAAGAACCTGAGCTAAAGCTAGTGGGGAAAGACTGTTATAGGCACGAGGAGAGGTAGAATGAGAGGGTGCCAACACTTGGAAGACTAGCTTATGATAATGAAGCGTTGTTAGTTCTAAACATTTGAACTTTGTTTAAAATGCAAAGAGATGTTACAGTCAGTTTTCAAGGAATATTTTACATTGTACAGAATTGTTTTTCTTTTTTTCTCAATCCCAATTTATCTCTTTATTCTTTTTGATATATTAAAGCTATTTGTCAATATAAATAGTATAATCTTTTTTAAAATATGTGTTTACCACAAATACCCCAAAAGTGTGAATAAAGCCAACTTATTTTACATTTTTGCATATGCCTGTATTATCTGGCTTACATTGAGAACGTTTGAATTCTAATATATTCTATATTCTTTTATGTGTTGTATTGTTTAAATATACAGTATAAGTAAGTTTGACTTCACTCAGGTAGTTGGGAAGAGAAAATTTTGTCTTCTCAGAGAATTATGGATTTTCTGTTTTTGCTACTAAACTAGAACTCTGTTAAGTAAGTGGTAGGATCTGAAGCCCATACCAGTGAATTTTCAGTTTGTTGCATTACAGCCTACTGGTCTGTCATTTCTTTTGAACTAACACTTTTATGCAAGCATGATTTTGCGTGGTCATTTGGAAAATAGTAATTCATGGAGTTACAGCTCATCTACATGTTGGTGGATTTCATCGCGCCAGTTTCTTTCAGGATGTAGTCTCCAGACTCTGGCTTCCATGCGAACTTGTTAAATATGTAGGCTCTGACGCTAACCCTGAACCTGCTGAACTGGAAGCATGGAGCTTGGGTCCCAGCTCAGTGTTTGTATTTCACAAAGCTCTCCGTGGCTTCTGATGTACACTAATGTTTGAGGATCAACGCTGTTAGGATTCTGATCACTGTCTCCTTACTATTTCACACACTGCCATCACCAGTTGGCTTTGCTTGTCAGAAGCTTCCTACTTTTTTCAGAAATTTCCTTTACATCTTGGTTTTTCTGCAGAATGAGAACATAGTACATGTGTTGAGAGATAACTCAGCTATATGTCAGGCTTCAGTTTCAAACCTGAATTGTCAGTGAACTCCTCAACCACTACATCTGTGATGTTTTTTTTGTTGTTGTTGTTTTTTTTTTTTTTTTTTTTTTTTTTTTTTTTTTTTTTTTTTTTTTTTTTTTTTTGTAGTTCATGGACTTTAAGGAACCCTGCTCCTAAACAGCAGACTTCTTGAGTCCTTTGCCTAGGCTTTTAACCTTTACACCACATCAAGAATCAGCAGATATTGTAAGGAAAAGCAATTTCACAATGTCATCTTTCTTAGTTTCCTCTCCTTCCAGAATCTTTGTACTCCGAAGTCCTTACAGGAGTTTCTCTGTAAAACTTAATAATCAGATGAGGTTTTTTAAAAAATGTTTGTTCATATTTGTTCTTAATTGTATCTTGTTTCATTACTTTTTTTAATGTGGGCATTGGTCTTTAACAAATTATCATAACCAAAAGCAAGAATAAAGTCAGGAGAGGATGAAGAGAAGCTAGTGAACCTGAGATATATTTTGTAAGGAATCAACAGTTATTGCCAGTTAAGCAAAGTATTTCTTCTTGATTTCTAAATCAAAGAACTAAATTGATAGTAATTTACTGAAATAGGGATGATTTAGAGAGGGGGGGTTAATTGTAAACAGGATTGAGACAAAAATAAAAGAATATTATCTTGATATTAAATGGAGACATTCCAAATGGAAAAAGAAAGAAGAAGTAGAATAAATGAAGATAACCAACAGAAGAAGTATCTAGATTTAGTAAGTTGGGAGTCAGTAACTTATGATTGTACTAAAGCCAAATTTAGGAGGTCTTTGAATGTAAAATTATATACAGTCGTACCTTGGTGCTTATCTGCTTTGAAAATTGTCAGATTTGGCATTTTGACATGAAAATTTTGTCCCAGTACTCATAGTTTTTTGGAATTGGATGGTCAAACTTGAACGTGTTGGTGTTGATTGCTTTTTGGTTCACTACCCTTTCCAGCCATAACAATTTGTTTGGTACTTATTTTGATACTCATTTTGCCTCTGAATTTAAGAATATGGAGGTAGCACAGTATAGAAATAAGGAGGTAGAAATGGATTCCAGATCCAAGGAAGCCTAACATTTCTAGATCAGTTTACAAAAAAAGAATTCATCAAAGGAGACAAAGCGAAAAAATAAAGAGAAAATGGTACAAAAGACAGTAAGACAGGAATATATTTAAGGAGACCAGATGACGAACTCTGGTGATCTCTGAGAGCTGTTGAGATGAAGCTGTAGTGATTGGTCTATAGCATTTTTACAACATTGGAAAACCTCATTGACCTTATAAACACTTTCAGTTTGTATTAGGTTGAGCGAGAAGATGAGGAAGTTGAATTAGCTTATAGAGACAGCTTTTTTGAGCAGTTTTATGGGGAAGAAGAGAAAAGTGGAGTAGGCTATCAGGGGGATGAGACATGAAAGGAGGAAATGCTGTCTGTTCCATTTTACTTTCCAAATATAGAAACTTGTTGAGTAATTCTGAGCAGGTATGTTTGCCTATGGAAATGATCAAGTAGAGAGACTGATGATTTGAAAAGAATAAATTTAAATTCAGCCATGATAAATCTACTGTTCTTTTAGATCCCTAAAAATCAATTGTATAAATATAGGACAGAGATTTGGCAGTGTTTTGCCTGAAAAAGAGCCATGAGTGTGTGTGTGTGTGTGTGTGTGTGTGTGTGTGTGTGTAATATATTTGATCTCAAAGTTGTAAGACTCAGGAGTATAAAAGCTACTAAAAGGAAGTTTAGGCAATCTTATTCTGCATTAAAGAATACATAGTATCTTTATTTAAAGACCAAATATTACCACAATCTTTTGTATTTTCCTTCATCATTCAACTAACATTTATCCAACTATACTGAACTAGCTATTAGATCTTATCTAGAATGTTGTGTCTATTTCTGAATTCCCTTTTTAAGAATATTGATTAACTAGAACTCAGGGGAAACCAAATAACATGAGGAGTCTGGAAAAATTTTGACAGGGGAATATTATACAGTAATAAATAGAAATGAAATAACAAGGTATGAGGAGGCATTTTTTTCTAAAGCTTTGTTCATCTGCTTTGTTACTTTCACTGTTACCACTTCAAAGAGTCCAGGTGGGTGGTTTCATATCATCCCCCTCATTGCTTCCTGATTTACCTTTGATGAGCTAGAAGTCTGATATTGCATCTTGTTTAAGTATCTTATTTTCTTTATTTCCTATCTTTCTTTCTTTCTAGTTTAATTCCGAGGTTGATGCTTAGAAAGTGTTTATGGAAAGCAACTGTATTGCTACTATTTAGAATCCTGAGGAAATGACTACTTCTTAAAAGTATCTTCCAAGTGTAGCTGGCATTTGATTTTGAGTCTGTTGTAAGATCCTACCTTTTCAGTTTATTGAGAATGAGAAGTTACTATCTACTTGGCCCAGCCCTTGGTTCTTTGGGACTGGCCTACAGAACTTTTTAGGACTCTTAGGCAGTCTCAGTCTTGGTATACACAGAAGGAACTGATCAACATAATTATGTCACCTTCGCTAAAGTAGTAAAATCAGCAATAACAATAGCATCAAACCCAGCCTAGAAAATAACAAACTGTGTTAACTATTTATTTTCCATCTTTCACCAAATAGACTATATTTGTGGCTATATAACAAAGCAAACCAGAAAATGTGTATGCAATATGCAAGCCTTCAATATGGTGATTTTACCTCCAGGGGAGAAATTTAAAAAGGATTAGGGCATGGAATAGAGAAATAGTATAAGAGGAAAAGATTAGAACCTTGTCTGAGGGTGAAGGATGATCACAAAAACTTTGGGAAACTGGTGAAGAAGATAGAAAATAAAGACATGCGGAAGAAATTAGATCAGAACTGTAACAACAAAGAGCTAGAAGCCATGTTCCCACTCATAAAACGAAACCAAACAGTGAAGAAAAAAAACCAAAAACTAGAAAAGGTTGGGGGAGAAAAGAAAACATTCACTTCAAGGTGTCTCTGCAGTCACTGGTAAGCAGCAGGGACAGAGTCCAGATCCAAATTAATTAATCACACAAGCCAGCTGTTACATCAGGTTAGTGAATAATCCCAGCAAGTCTGCCCCTTTAATTCTACTGACATTCAGGCTGATTGCTAGCCAAGAGGCTGGAACCAGATTTGTTGAGCCTGCCACAGTCTATGTCCCTCCTACCAGTCTGAACTCATCTCCCTGACCTCCGGGCAACTTGAATGTGGCAGCCTCACTGACCCTAGGAGACAGCCCCACAATCATTCTGAGTTCTGGGCTTCATTGGCCCCTCCAAAGTGGCTACCAGCCAGTCACCCTCTCCTGGGGGATTCTGAACCCAGCAACTCACCAGCCATTGCTGTCCACTGCATCCACTGCTCCATCCCACTGGTGTGTTTCTCTGTGAAGGCCTCTGGTGTAGCCACCCAACCCACAGAGTGAGTCCAGGCTCAGGCAGATCCCTGCCTGCACCTCCTCCTTTGTTGGAATCTCTCTTAGCTCTGCCCAGGGGCATCACTTCTTACTTCGTTTCTTTCCTAGGTCCAAGGGTCTCTCTTTCCTCTTCCTTGCATTGCTTTATTCCAGGATCTAGTATCTTTATTCCAGTATCTATCTATACAAATCTCAGAGAAACTCTTTCTCTGCTGCTCACTACTCCACTATCTTTCCTTTTATTAATTTAATAGTTTGAGTAGTTTTCTTTTGATTGTCTATATATAAGATAATGTCATTCATGAATAGAGATAGTTTTATCTCCTGTTTCCTAATCTTATTACCCTTTGTTATTTTGTCTTTTTCATTTGCCTTTTTGGTTAGGACCACCAGTAAGTACGATGTTGAATAGAAGTGATGATAAGAGCAGATATCTCTGCTTTTCTTCATTAGGTTTGAGGTTAAATGTGGAGTTTTTTGTAAGATGTTCCTTGTTAAATTGGAGCACAACATATCAAAATTTTAAAAACCTCCTACATTCCTACTTTCACTAAGTGCTTTTATCATGAAAGGATATTGGATTTGAACTGTTCACTCATAATATGCCTGTTTATCTGTTTTTGCTTTAGAGGAGATAACTCCTGTGAAACTTATACTTGATGCAGGGCATAAGGGAATAGGGACTGATCTTGTTTCTTCCTCCTCAACAGACACATAGGAGTTTTATGTGTACTTTGTATTGTTGTTAACACAAAGATGTCAGGCAAGTTTGCTCTTCAAGGAATTTATTATCTAATGGCAGACAGACATGTGTATTTTAGGAGTTAGGTAACGGAAATGATTTTGGTCTTCTCAGGAGGATAGGCTTGGATAAGGGGTTTGAGGAAAGTAAGAAGGTTTTTTTGTTTTTTTAGCATTCTTTATTTATTCTAGATAGTAGCCCTTTGTCTGAGAAACAGCTGGTAAATTTTTTTTCCCCATATTATCATTTGTCTTTTCAATCTTGTGGTTTCTTTTGCTATGTAGAAGCTTTCTAATAAGATGAGATACGAGTTTTACATATACTTTGTGGTGTTAACATACTTTGTATGTTAATACAAGGATCTCAGGCAGATTTGTTGGTTACTTCTGTTAGTTCCCATGCTGCTGAGGTTCTGTTCATAAAGTCTTTCCCTAAGCTGATGTCTCCCAAGAATTGTACCTAATCTGCTTTGCAGCAGGTTTAGTGTTTCTGTTTTAATATTTAGGTCTCTAATCCATTTTGATTTGAGTTTGGTACACAGTGAAAGATATACATCTGCCTTTAGTCTTTGGCAATTAAAACCCAATTTTTCCAGCATCATTTGTTAAAGAGGCTGCCTTTCCTCCATTAAGGGTATTTGACTCCATTGTCAAAGATGAGGTGAGGTAGCTTAGTATACCTGGGGTTGCTTCTGGATCTTCTAGTCTGTTCCACTGATCCTTAAGTCTGTTACCTTGCTGTTTTTATCGCAGTGGCTTTGTGATATAGTTTCAAATTGGGGATTGTGATACCCCCCTGCCATGTCCTTGTTGCCTAGAATTGCTTTTGCTATTCTGGGTCTTTTGCGATTCCAGATGAATTTTGGGATTGTTTTCTCTAGGTCTGTGCAATGTGCTGTTGGGATTTCAATTGGGATTGCACTGAATCTGTATAGTAGTTGTGAGAATGTAGCCATTTTGATGATATTGGTTCTTCCTACCCAGGAACAAGGGATGTCTTACTATTTTCTGATATCTTTTTCAGTCTCCTTTTTCAGAGTGTTGTAGTTTTCAGAGTAGAGGTCTTTCACCCCCTTTGTTAAGTTGGTTCCTAGATATTTCATTTTTTGAATGCTATTGTAAAAGGGCTTGACTCCGATTTCACTCTCAATGAGTCTGTTGTTTGTGTATAAAAAGCCTATTGATTTTTGAGCACTGACCTTGTATCCAGCTATGCTACTAAATTTGGTGATTAAGTCTAGCAGTTTTTTGGTTGAGTTTTTAGGATCTTCTATATAGTGTATCATATTAGCAAATAATGACAGTTTAACTTCTTCCTTTCCTATCTTTATTTCCCTTGTCTAATTGCTGTGGCTAATGTTTCCAGCACTGTATTGAACAGGAGTGGTGATAGTGGACAGTTTCTGTTTCAGTTTTTGTCCATTTAGTATGATGCTGGCTATTGATTTCTCCTAAACAGCGTGTATTAGGTTGAAGTCCATCTATTCCAATTTTCTGTGGGGTTTTGATCTGTAGCTTCTGGCCTGAGTTCAGCTCAATTCCTGCAGGTTGAAAGTACAGCCGCCCTTCCAATGAAGTGAGTCTAGGGTCCTACCTGTAGGTGGCACTAGCCCCAGGAACTCACTAATGGTTGTCTTCACTCTCTCCATAGATGCCCCTTCAATATGGCTGATAGGGGGAGCCAGATCATGGGGACTCCATGTGGTGATCTGGAGGATAGGAAGCTGGAACGGCACGGAGGTGGTGTGGTGATCCTAGGACTGGCACTCTTGTCAGGGAAGACTCCCTTTTCTCTGCAGCTCCCGAGCTGGTGCTCTTCGGTCCCTTGGGGTGATGGGTGGGGCTTTCTTGCTTAAATGGTACAGATCCTCTGTCCTTTGACCAACTCTGATCGTCTGACCTCAGAGATAGTGGGCTCCCCTTCAGTGTGGTCAACAGGGAGCTAGAAAGTGGGCATGCGCTGCAACGGTCCAGAGGACAGAAGCTGGAAATGCAGGCATGCGGTGTGAGGATTCTTCGGGTTCACTCTTATCAGGGCTGACTTGGAGATGCGGCCTCAGCATGGGGTGCAGATCCTTAGTCCCTTGGGGTGGGGCTTCCTTGCTTGACTGGAACTGATCCTCCCTCCTGTGTCAGAACCAATTTAAATATGTTGAAAAACCACAGCTGCTGCCATCCAGTGTGGCTGATGCTCTGTACCACTAGTCCATTTCTCTGTGAGAGCCTTTGTCTGAAGCTATCAATGTCCACGGGCTGGGCAGGTTCAACAGCCCTTCCAACGCCAAAAGTCCCTGGCTCAGGAGACAGCGCTCTCTGCCTTAAAGTTTTTCCTTTTCTCTGTCTTCGATTCTTGCCCCAGATCTTTTTGTGTGTCTTGGGGAACCACTTCTCTTCTCTTTCTCTCTCTCTCTCTCTCTCACCTGATATGTGAATTATTTAGAAGTATATTAATTTCCAAAAATTGGGATTTTCTAGATGTGTTTGTTGTTGATATCAGCATGATTCTGCAATGCTGAAGTAATCTGGCCTCTATCAGTACTGCTCATATTCTGTGGGGCAAATGAGGACTTATTTATTTCCTGAAGCTCTGGTGGATGATAGATAGATAGCCTTTGTAAATACTGAAAAAAAAAAAATTTTGCTCTAAGACTAAAATGAAAAAAAAAAAAAGGTGATATCCAAGCACCAATTTGTATTTTTTGATTATATCAGACTATAAATACACAGTGTCAAAGGGCTATAATATTTCTAAACACTCAGCTTCTACACTTTACAGGGTATAGTCTAATAGCAGTTGTGTACCAGCATGACTCCGTGGAACACTGTTTAATTCACTTACTATGAATTCAGTCTATAGTTTGTTGAAACCTGTTCTAGTCCACAGTCAATTTCAGTAATTATCCCATGAGTGGAAATTAAAATATTTTTGGGAGGCTGAGGTAAGATGATCACCATGAGTTTGAGGCCAGTCTAGATCACATAGCAAAACCCTGTGTGAGTGAATGAATGAATAAGCTATATAACAAGACCCTGTCTGAATAAACATGAATGAACTAAAGTGTATTTTGTACTTGTACAGTCAAGCAAGTTATTTAGATCATTTTTGTTCACTAGGTTGTTTTTTATGTTCCACTTTCTTTTTCTCTTAAATGTTAAATGCATTACTGAAAGTGGTATATTAAAATTCACCACTAGGATTGTGAATTTATGTATTTCTTTTAGTTTTATCAGTGTCTTCTTTGTATACTTGAAGGCTGTGCTATTTGATATATTCAAATTCATAATTGCTTGTCTTACCAGTAGACCCTTGCAGCACTGTGACATCTTATTACTGCATTTTGCCTTAAAGTGCTCTTTATCTGATAATTAGTATAGCAGTAACGCTTTATTTTTATTAGCATATACCTTTTATATTAGTTTAAATACAGTCTCTTGTAACAAACGAATAATTCGAGTTTCTATAAATAACTGAGATAATTAGCAGAAGGATTGAAAAATTCAAGAGCATGTTTAAATTAAACATAGGGTATGTGTTCTATATTGTATTTTCATTCAAAGTTCAGGTAGTAAGAGGAAACCATTTGGTACAGTTTACAAACTTTTACATGGTATAAAGGAGCAAGTTCTACACTTAGTCTGCAAGATGACTCTACAAGCAGTCAGAGAGCTGCTCAGTCAGGGAAGCGGCTGCCTCTCACACCTTTGGCTGTAGAACTGTGTGAGGAGCACATTCCCTACCATAGCACTGTTTTCTCCCAACAGTCTTTCCCTTTCTTTGACCTGCCACACCTCCTTAGAGTTCCTCTGATCAGTGAGACCTATTGTGAATCAGACCCAACCTGATGGGAATGTTGAACTTTTGACTTTTCCAGATTTTAGAAGGGGGAGAAAGTAGGAGTCACAAGAGCCAATCCAAATTTGCTGCCATTTACACAGATTACAAGTTCAGTGTTCCTCTATCTTAAAGAAAATGAATGGTAGAGAATTCCACATTCTGAATAATTTCCCTCTACCATTGCCACCAATAAATATACAACTTTGGGTCTTCTGTGCTTTTTCACCAGCTGCTAAATGATCAGACCATGGCCTGTGAATTGAATATCCAGAATACATATTAACCAAAGATTATGTTTCCGCTCCATTAATAAAATTAATACTTTTTAAAGTTATACAGGATGTCTATATCTTCTTGATAAATCTAAAATGTAAATAGCTTATGAAGTTGGCATTCCTTATTTCACAGTCATTTTCAGAGATAATTTGAAATCAACTTGTTTCATAACCACAGGTATTTTTACTGAATTCCTACCATATATTCAAGGACACTGTATAGTATATTTACCAAGTGTTTATAGCAATTCAGATCTTGATGGGAAAATGTCAGTGGAATTCTCAAGGGAAAAAAGCTAAATAGCTTCCTCTGGCATTGCCCTTTCTACTACAAACCTATTTGTTGATCTTTTGTCCTTGCTTTCTTTTTCCCTTCTTCAGGTGAATGGTAAAGGCTGGAAAAATGTAAGAATGGTCTCTCTATACTATCTAGATGCTTTTTGGGTTGTTTAAAAGGGCTTATACTCAAAGAGAGAACCCCC
>PVIR01001924.1:84740-111885 GCA_004026965.1 Petromus typicus
AATCCTCCTGCCTCTGCCTCCCGAGTGCTGGGATTACAGGCGTGAGCCACCACGCCCGGCACTGTGGTATGTGGTACTGGTTGCTGCTGGCTGTGGGTCTCCACACCCAGTATCGTTATGTGGTTACCGGGGAATCGAACCCGGGTCCTTGCGCTTGCAAGACAGGCGCCGGAACCACTGAGCTAACTCCCCGGCCCTTGAAATTTATTTTTAATTTTCTTCTTGTTGTTTGTATTAGAAAGGTCTCACCGAGCGGGGGATTTAGCTCAGTGGTTCCGGCAGCTGCCTTGCAAGTGCAAGGGCCAGGGTTTGATCCTGGTGACCATGTGCAACAATGCTGGGCGTGGTCACTCACATAGCACCAACAGTGCCGGGGGTGGTGGCTCACGCTTATAATCCCAGCACTTGGAAGCAGAAGCAGGAGGATTGCTGTGAGTTTGAGGCTTCCCTGAGCAACATAGTAAGCTCAGGATCAGACTGAACTACAAAGTGAGAACCTGTCTCAAAAAAAAAAAAAAAAAAAAAAAAAAAAAAAAAAAAAAAAAAAAAAAAAAAAAAAAAAAAAAAAAAAACCAAACCAAAGAGTTCACTGACCCCCAAAAACCTAAAAAGAAGTAATTTTATTTTAGGAGATTATGAATCCATGACTGCATTTTAAAATATTCTAATAGGCTCACATCAGAGAATAGGGTCATTATCATGAATTTATTAGTATTATTTAATTTATCTCTTTAGTAATATAACTTTTAGCATTGGGTATTAAATAGTTACGTTTTTTCTAAACATGTGTTTTGTTTTTGTGAAATCATAAGACTTTAAAAGACTCCACAGACTAATATACCTCCTCCAAAGGTAATGAATGTTCATTGTTTGTTTGTTTTAAAAAGAATATTGTACAGGTTGGGTTGTGATTTTTTTGTTTGTTTTTTGGGTTTTGTTTGTTTTTGGTCTTTTTGAGACAAGTTCTTGCTGTGTAGTTCAGATTGGCTTATAACTCATGGTGATCATTCTGCTTTGGCCTCCTGAGGGCTGGGTTAACAGAAATGTGCTACCACAGCCAGCAAGAATGTTACTTTGTGGCCAGGCATAGTGGCACATTCCCAGTACTCAGGAGGCTGAGGCAAGAGGAATGCATGAGTTCAAGCCAGCCTGAACCATAGAAAGAGACCCTGTCTCAAAAAAAGAAAAAGAAAGTTATTTAATTTATTTGACTATTCTTTTATCAGAAAATTTTCTGGTTGGGCTGGGGATTTAGCTCAAATGGTACTGTACAGATCTTGGAAAGCATAAGAGCCAGAGTTTGCTCTCTGGTACTGAAAAAAGAAAAGGGAGAGAGAGAATTCTCAAGTTTTTGAATAATGAATGTCTGAGTAGTGAAATGTTTGAATGATTTTCAAATTATTTCTGATTATAACTCAATGTTTTAAAAATTTGTTTTGATTATTGAATATCTGTATTACTTTACTAAACCATGTTGTTTTGCTTTCTGATAAACATAAAGTAGAGTGCATGTATGAGTAAAATATCGCATTATTTATTCTATATTGAGGACTATAAAAAATACAGTGTTCTAATATGACGTTGTAATCTATTGGTTTTCTTTGTCCTTTCAGGTGGATCTCCGTATTTAGCAACCAAAATAAATGAAGCAAAAGACTTGCTAGAGTCAACTACCAAACACTGATCAAAGCTCAAGGACCACACTGATGGAAAAATATGGGGAACTTAATAAAAAGACCTCTGCAACTTAACACGATCTTAGTTTTCCTACATCTATTGACCAGTCATTTTTCCATTTAAGATACACACAATCAAAGACTAAACATCTGCTTTTTCTTTTAAAGGAACTGTGTAAATTCTATAACTGGTATTTTCTTTATTTTTCCTATGATATTCACATTAAAAATTTTTTATGTAAGTCTTGTACTGTACTCACAAATGCACACACACAAATGTGCAAAAGTACAACCTAAGCAATGCAGTTGGGTTTTATGAATGAATAGACTTTGTTTTACTGCTTATATTCGTACCCTTATTGTTCCTTATTTCTTCAAAGGAATTTGGGATTCTGCCTATGTAAGGTGCTTTAAGTGTTTTGAGACCAAATGCTGGCTGCCACCCCTGAGAAAATAACCTGAAATGTGTTGGAGTTTACTGAATGGTGATTTGTAAAACAATGACTAGGACTTAAGTGACTGCTCTCTCTCAGACCCTATAGATGAAGCATGAGAACGTGAAGAGCCACTTAAACGATTAAAGATTTACAAAGTGAGCCCTATGAGGAAAGGCTGAAAAGAGCTGAGAAAATCTGAGGAGTTTGTATTTAATTATATCTTCCTGTACTGTATATTTATTCAATTATTCATTCTACAAATATTTATTGACCACTTTTGATATGTAAAACCCCATAGTGGATCCTCTGAGTTATATGTATGAATCACTTGTGGATTCTGACCCATAGGAACTTGTATAAAGAGAAAGGATAAATCATAGAAATAATTCTATTAGAGTTACTGATAGCAGTTAAAGAAGTTTTAAAAATATATTTTTAATTCAATTCAAGGTGAGAAGGGGTTTCATGAATCAAGTGGCATTGGGCTGGGCTTTTACAGTAGGGTACTACTGATAATTGTGACTCAGTGGAGCCGGGTGAGGTGGTGCACACCTGTACTGAGAATTTCCTTCCCATTTGCCTGTAAATTATGTGCCAAGGAGTCAAAAAGATCTGGTTTGGAATACTATCTTCCTGTTACGGGATGTTGGACAGTTACCTATTTGCAAGGCTGTAATCTTAACCTATAAAATAGAGAAAACACTTCTACCTTACAAGATTGTTACAGGGAAAAGGATATATAAGTCATTTAATCACACTGCAAATGTTCAAAAAATAAATTATTCTTTCACTACCCCATTGATTCTATTTTTTACAATACTTCAGGTTTCAGATGTGTTCCCATATAGGTATTTATTTTACCTTGAATTGACTACTTGGAGAGGATGCAGGGGGGACAGCTCCACTCTGTCCCGGGCAACATTACCTAAGGCTGGAGGAGCCATTTCGGGTACTGCCAGTTGGAACCTGGTGTTGGCTGGGATCCTCGGGTCCTTCATACCTGGGCTTCTCCACAGGGCTGCTAGAGCATCATCATACCGTAGCACTCTGCTATGAGAGATAGTTGTTCAAGGACCGGAAGTGGGAGCTGCCAAACTCCTGGGTCTGGGCACCGTCAAGCCAGCATTTCTGCCATATTCAGTTTGTCTGAGACTTACAAGTTTCCCCAAGGGAGAAGATAGAAGATTGTCAAAGAGTCAGTGGTGATTTTTAATTTGTAGCATTCTAAGGTTGGAATTTTATTTATTTATAATCAAATTAGTTAAAGTATTATTTTAAAGAAATCAGTCACATAACGTAACAACAGCTATTTGAAATATAGGGTTAGAAGTTCCAAGTGATACAACTATGATTTTAGGCAGATATTCATTCTGTAGTAATGGCAGTATAGTTATAAAATTGGATTTTGACCAGATATCCATCTCAACTCCCTATTATCTAAACAAGTTTATTTGAATGGTTACATCTCTTCAGTAAAGATTGTTTTTGCATATTTGCTGTCATTACGTATTCTGCTTAATTACGCTGTTTGTTACCACAATTTCAGTCCTGGTTGCAGTGTGAAGGAACAGGAAAGACCTTTTAAAAACACAGCAGTTACTTCATAGAGAAGTTATAAATCAGATGGACCATTAAAAGGGAGCATGAGAAGCCACATGCATTGTAGTCAGCGGTGCCCATCTGCATCAGTCAAAATAGGAACAAAATTAGTAAGGAGAAGAGCGTGAGGTGCAGCAGGCCTGGCTTTCTTTACCAAAGATGTTTAGTCACTCAGGAGATAACACAGTAAATTATGTCGTGTAATAGAAGTACAAAATACATTCTGAAAATGTTTACTATGTTGAGTAAGCAAAACATTCAAACATTGGCAACATCTTTTGCCTCATTTTTATTAACAAGAAATATTAAGAGTTGTATTATTTATGATTACCCCATAGGACCATTAGAAATAGCATTTTATCTCTGTACAGAAATCTTTTTGGTTATCAGAGAGAACCTTAAACACAGGCAAGAGCCTTTAATGACTAGACACGTTTCATAATTAAGGTTGTTTAATGACATTTATGGGAGAATATGAATCAGCCAGATACTTAATGTCAAAAATAGGAAGTTTCTCTGACTCACCCACCTTAGAATGAGGTAGGAAGACTGCACTGAAAAGTTAAATATCCTCAGAGGCTGTTTTTTCCTACAGGCACTTGGCATCTTGCCAGCACTCATCACCCCGGACACAGGCCTCTGACTGCAAGAAGGATTTGGTGGAAGTGAGTAAATAAGTCAGAACCCCCTCCGTCCCAGTGGACAGGTATCCCAGAACGCACCCTACCAGTTCTAGATTGGTATCACCTACTTGTCAAAAACATTTCAGGAATTATGAGCCAGAGTTTTATTTATGATGGTTGTATACATTAGGAAATTAAAATGTGTTAGTGTAATTTATTAGCTGAAAAGGTGAGGAAGGCTCTGTGAACTCATTTTTATAGGTAGAATCTAAATGATTTGGATCATTGCCCACCAGCAAAATTGCCAGGCACAGTAGACAAAGAAAACGTTCCTTCTAATGATTTTTATGAGCCCAGTAGCTATTGTTCCCAGCTGAGTGCACTTTTTCTCTTTTTATTGTTGCTGAGCAAAGGAATTTATAAAAAATCCTTTTTTTTATTAAAAATCCTGCTCAAATGAAATGCAAGTTCATTATGTAGTATTCATTTCTCTTCATGCCATAATAACCCTTTCCCCCTCTGGTCTATTCAACAAAGTTTAGCAGCACTGGTCAACATTTTAAGGCTGAACAAATTATTGTATAGATATTAGATATGTAATCTCCACCATTTAGAGAGAGTTTAATATCACATGTCAGAATATGGACACTCAGGCTAGATGTTGGCTGTGAGTTTCAAAGTAGTATCTATTCTATTGGGAAAGTGCTCCCTGGAGCCTTAAATCAGCAGCAGCAAACTTCTCTTGTGACAGGATGATGTTTGGGTTGAGATACTGATTTTAACATCTAAGCTGTAATGCTAAGGGCCAATAAATTACAGCCAGGTAATTTTCATAAACCCAATATTTTGTAATAGCTAATAGTTGTTGAACACTTCTGCCAAACATTCTATCTACATTATCAATTTTCATAGCTACCCTAAGACATGGTAAGGAAAAGTTCAGAGGAATTTATGAAGTTTTCCAAGATTATAACTTAATCGTTAAAGGGTGGGACTGAGACCAAAGTTTTACAGTGCATGCTCCTTACCTTGGGGTTGTATTGTGTATCTCTTACTCTGTGGGAACCAGTACAAGAGTCTGGTATGGCTTCTGGTTCATTCTTGGGTGCCTGTGACCCAAAGACATACATACAAAGATAGATTTTTGGGAAGAGCCAGTGTCACTGCATCATGGGCAAAGGTAACGAATGTCTTTAATTCTCCTTGGAAGCTGTGCCATCCACTCATTTGCGCACAAAAATTTGCAGGTACACAGTTTCGCAGAATTTATTTCTGTGATGCAGAGGAGTTGGACGAAGCTTTGATGAGCTGTTATTTGAAATGTCCTTGGGCAGGAGCTTTCAAGGTCATCCAGAGCAGGGTTCAGAAAACAACTCATGAAAGTGAGGCGACAAACCCTGGGATGAAAATGAAGAGACAGTTTAAGATATTAATGAAGGAAGCAAGAAGATTGAATTATTGAAGCAGAAAGGTAATAAAATATGGTGAAGAACTGGAACACCTGGAATGAGAAATCGTAGCATTTGAAAGGGAATTGTAGTGCTTTAGTAGAGATTTTAAAAATTATTTTTCACTATTCCCATTTGTGGGCTGGGTTATTTGTCCATCCTGTGCTCTTATGCCAAATTCAGAATTATATTTGCAATTGCAGAGTGTTCTGGTAGAAGCCATCAAACTAGTCATCAATCTAAAAATGTGTCTAGAGATTATCACTTAACTCTGTTGCCAGCAGCACAAATAGTGAAAATGTTTCTAACTTTCCACTGATATTCGTAGCAGATCTGTGGGCTCCCTGAACATTAGATACACCTGGATTCACAAAGAACCTGTTCCAAGACTGTGCAGGCAATCTTTCCATGTCTCAGCTCGGATTATCTGTACATTTGCTCTTTGTTTCTGTGAATGTGGATGATCAAGTGTTTATATTTTGGGCTCCAAGCGGCCCGAGGAGGATGAACTTAGGCAGTGCTGTTTGTCCCCTGTGGTGATGCGGGAGATTGTGTTTGTCTGTCTGCGTCTGGCGGACTGTCTCGGACTGCTGCGGGAGCAGTGTGCACAGGAAGACACACAGCCTTCCCAGAGCCCACGGTGTTAGTCATCCTTGGCTTCTCGTTACTTCGATGTCCTATTCCACTGTATTCTACTCTGTACCCATTTATGTACTGTATTCTTGGACTTTTTCTTATAAACAGGTATTTTTTTAAGCCAGTATGTGAAAATGTGTATGAGCTAAACTTTAAAATGAAATGATGTGTTTGCTTTGTTTTAAAGTCATAAGTGACTAAGACATGTTTGTATCATTTTTCCAGTACAGTTTAAAAAAATCTGTCTTAGCAGAATTGAATTTACATGCAATTTGTGTTGTAGGACTTTTAAATACCTGTGTCTTAGGTAATTCCATCTACATTGTGAGCTCTTTATTAAAAGACAATGTGATATAACTCCTCAGTTCCTTTTACACCTTTTACTTCTTCATGAAATGCTCAGCGTGGATGACGGTTCGTTCCTAAAGGCTGCTATTAAAAACCTAAATTATAGACATGTAAACTCTCTCCGAAGCCCTTAGTGAAACTTGTTTGTCTTTTTTTAATCTCATAGCAAAATAAGCAGGGGGAAAAATAGAAATCAGGCCAATAATACTTTAAAATTGATTTTTGTATTTATCTTGCAATGCAAATGCCAAAGCAAAGTGCCTGATTCCTTGGTCTGTTTACTTATTTTTGCCTCAGGTGTCTCCATATCATTTTTCTGCCTCATGAGGAATTCCAAAGCTAGGCATTGGTAGTAGAAACGCTGATACAACTGAGAGGTGCTGACCGCTCACCCACAATGTGTTATCAAATATGTCTGCACAAATGCCTGGATCCCACGTTTAAGGGTCAGTGAGTAGTAAGGTCACTGCTTAGTTCTGTTGCCCGGAGGAAGAGTGTAGAGGTGGGTGCCCTCTGCCCATGCTCTCTGGTCCTTTCTTCTCCCCCCTCTTCTCATGTGTGTGTGCATGGAAACCCACGGCTCCAGGAAACAGTCACGGCCTAATAAGTCATGGCTAGGCCAGTTAGCCCTGCAGTGGCGCAGGGTTCATTGCCCTGTCTTGGCCTGGGAGGCCTCATGTCGTGGGGCTCTCGTGTGATCCGTGTGCAGAGCCCTTGAGGAAGGAGGACCACCCGTGTTGGGCTAAGCTAAGGAAAAGGTCTGTCTAGCAGAAAATGGGAGCTTGAATTGTTTTGTTGGAGGAAAAATATGTTTCCACAGCAGTCTGGTGAATGAAGAACAGTATACAGAATCGCACAGTGAACGTGGCGTATTTGATTCTGTTGATGGGATTTATGTATAGAACATCGATTTTCTGTGTGGACATAATAGAGTATATATTACCATAATATGAAACCATGCAAGAATATGTAAGGTGTGTGGGATGTTAAATTTTAAGAAACTTAATGGAGGAGAAAATCAGAGAAAACCTGAAAACACATGCAACTGTTAAAATTATTCATTTATTCAAAATATATCTGAAGCCGTTCTTCCCTGCATATGCTCTATGTAGAAGTGTAAAGACAAATAGGTTATTTTAATGTGTTACCACCTTCGTTTTAGGACTGATTTTCCTATAGAGCCAGAATCCCTAAAGGGAAGATCCTCGAGTCAGGTGCAAGAAATAATGCTTAGTGCATTTCAGCCTCATCCCTTAGGTCTGATTAAAGTCATTGGGGTCAACGTGTCAGAGGCTTCTTGTGTCTAATAACATCTGGGGAGGAGAGGGGCTTCCCTCACACTCTGACAGCGGCTCCTGAGGAAAGAAGAACAGTCTGGCTGACACATCTGTCCCCAGTCTAAACTGACCAGAAATGTCTGGCGCTGTGAACACCTAGTTAGTGGAGGTCAGCAGGAGGTCAGGCGGTAATTGTTCGGCGCCTCATTCATGAGTGGCGCTGGGAATTGCTGTGGTATAAATTGGCTTTAGGGGACAAATTGATCAAGCAGAAGCAGTTTAAAGATTTTTTTAGTGTTTGGGTGACTGACAGGGGCTTTGACCTGGTGGAGTAAAATGATGAAATATGTACCAGTTGACTCTAGTTTGCTGCTTGGTTTGGGTGTCTGAACGCCAAAAATGCACAAGGGCAGAAAAATGTTTTTTCTCCTAAGAAGTCCCTTTGCTTTTCTCCTCCTGTGCTTGCCTCTTTGTCACACTTTACCAGTTACACCTGCACCACCTGCGAGACGCCCACAGCAGCAGGTCACTGGTTCCTGCTGTCCCACGTGGCTCACTCCGCAGGCCCTGCCTGTCTCCTGGAGTCTCACTTCTCTGCCCCAGACTGAGCCCTTGAGGCTAATGAGATCGGGTGGGTAGTAATGAGGTACAGCTCACGTGTGCTCTGGACTCCTTCAGGAAAAGTATTCAAAGCATCTTTAATATTATTTGCAAGGGACAGCGGCATTGGTTTTTCATCCAAGAACCATTCTATTTTCAGAGCTGCTGGTGCTGAACAGCTCTTTTCTGTGCACGAGGGAAGTGCCTCAACAGGAGCTGACCAGCACACAACCCAAAGTTTGGGGTTTCTCCTGATTTCATGTTCCAGGGTCAGACCTTTGTTCCATTTTGCAAGTAGCTTAGAAATCTGCTTGTGGAAACCCACCTCAGGTAGTAATGGTTTTGATTTTTGTTGTTTGCAGTACTGTGGATCGAACCAGGGAGTACTGAGCTACATCCTCCTGCCCTTTATTCCCAAACAGCATCTGGCTAGATTGTTCATCCTGTCCTCAGACTTGCAGTCCTCCTGCCTCAGCTGCCGGCCGTATGAGATCACAGGAGTGTGCCGCCATCACACTGCATCACTTGAAGTTTTCTGCTTAGAGCTGTTAGGAGTTCAGGACCACTGACCACAACTCTACGATGCCCAGACTGCCCCACATGTGCTCCTGGACGCACACCTATCACATGGGTGGGCCTGCATTTCTTTTGTGCCCAATCATATCTGACTATACCATAGCCCCAGTCGGTATCTTTTGCAGAGTCAGGTGCAAAACTGCCAGGCAACATTTGCGAGTGATATGGGTTGCTCCAATGAGATCTGCACATGTCCACCTCGATGTGCAAGTATTATTCATTTGACATATTCATCTTTGGTCTTGTTCTCTGTCTGCTCCAGGAGGCGGACACACCCATCTGGTGCCAGTTTGATCTCATTTCAGAGGGTCATTTCTCTCTATGATGCTCGTATTTATGCTGATGCCTCTTGGGAAATTCTAACCTCCATCCAAAGTACTGGTGGGAGTGTCGGAAAATCCTTAATTATCCCAGAATTTTCTGATAAATATTGTATGTCTACCCTGAATTATCCAGTAACAATTTAGTTGAGGGTTTTATGGGTTTTTGTTTTTATGTGAAGGTGGCAGCTTTTCTAACATGACTGCGTTCCTGTAACTGGAGGAGTGAGGACCTGGGTTCTCGTCACCTAGTTCGGCTAGTCTGCTGGGTGGCTTTGAGTGAGACCCAACCTTCCCTGAGCCTCTACAAGTAGGTGCTCACTAGTGACAGCCTGTAATAGCATGTTTCTCTGAGAAGTTTACCACCTTGATTCACTCTGTCAGTGCATGATCTTGTGCAAGTTCTATGAGCTGCTTTTCAGTTTCCTGATTCCTACTTACATGCACCTTAAGGAGTTATTTGTACCCAGTGGTGACAAATGTACAGCACACATGCACAGTGGGCTGTTTCTATTACTGAAAGCTCTACAGGGTTCGCCATCACTGGGGGGAGATGCCTGCTTAGTGCCTGTAGATAGCTTTTCCAAAAATGTTCCATTTAATTGGCTATCTTTCTAACTGCATTAGTTTTTAATGATTTTTATCAGTATATATGCATAACACATATTTACATTCCTTGTGAGGAGCAGACACATGTACATAACACACCTTATTTTTTTTTTCATCCACTATCCTTCCCCTCCCTCCATCTCTTGATCCCCTTCCCCTTTGAGAAAAGAGATAGATTTGAGTTCTTGGCAGGAAAATGGGTGCCCCTTGAGGCCATTATGTTAAATGAAATAAATCAGACATACAAGCTTAAATATTGCATACTTTCTCTTTTATGAGAAACCTGAAATATAAATAAGTCTACTAGTCTTTAGCTGCAATTACTGTACCAATAATACAGTAAGAGTAAGTGAATCTTTAAAAACTCTCAACAATTCCAGCATCCTTATTCCAACCCCTCCCCCTCCCCCCAGCAATCCTTTCTAGCACATCTTGGAAATTTGTTTAAAGGGAAATGCCTTTAAACAAATACACAGACCTCTGGACCTGAAATCCAGTGACATTGTAATGAAATTTAAACAGCTTTACTAAAATATATAACTGGTCACCAAAGACTTACAGCTAAGGGAGAATAGTTGTTTAACAACTATGATAAAGCAAATTCAGATTATGCTCATGGCTGCCAGTTATCAAGTGTCAAGTACTGTTACCATTCTTTATATTATGTTTAATTCTAACAACCCAGTTAGCTATTTTCATCCCCATTTTACATTACAAAGGAGTTCAAGAGCCTAACTTCCAAGCCAGCCATGGAATTACCAGCCCTTGGAAGGCTGAAGTAGGAGTTCAGGTTCAAGGCCAACCTGGGCTATTTAGTGAGTTCAAAGCCAGCCTGAGCTACACAGCAAGACCCTGTCTAAAAAAAAAAAAAAAAAAAAAAAAAAAAAGCCCCCTCATAAAAAATCTTAAATACCTTTCTCAGAGTCACATGATCAGGAAGGAAAGTGGAGGGTCTGTTTCTAGATTGCACCACCCCAAAGCCTGTTGCCCTGCCCCCTATACTGTCCCTGGGGAGCAGTCTGAGGTATCATATCAAATTTGCCCTTTAGATTTGTAGCCTATATTCCTGAAAACTTTGCTTTCAGTTTAAATTGGATGCTGAGTAGTTTACCAAGCCATTCAGGATAGTCATTCATCCCAACATTATCACAGTCCAAGGACCTCTCAGAGCATTTGTCACCTGTCATGTTGCATTTAGGATGCCAGAGGAGGCATCCAATGAAACAGACAGGAGGCACCTTTGTGACAAATAGACTTAAGCCTGGTCTGGAACCAGAAAAGATCTTGCAGATCTTCAAGCCCCCTTTAGCATGGGCTGGTGAATTCCCAGGTTCATTACATCTTTTAAGCACTTGATCAGAGCAAAGATAACATTAAGTGAGAAAGGAAGTGTCAAGTCTTGGGATGAGAGGGAATGTTACTACTTTTATGGCATCTCTATTGGGAAAAAGCAGAATTCTAAGAATTTAGGCTTTGGAAACAGACCTCTGTGGATTTGTGTCTGGGGTCAAGTACTTACCTGCTGTGTAGCTTTGGATAAACAATGAGCCTCTGTGAGCTCCAGCTTCCTTATCTGTAAGCTGGGGATATGAGTGCCCACCTCATCGGACTGCTGTGAGATGAAATACAGCAATACACCAAGCATAGTGCATGGTGTATGCCAACAGATTCATGAACACAACCGATGCCCTTTCACTGAACCAATGGGTCTTTACTTGGCTGCTAGATTCAGGAAGCCTTTCCAACTTGCTGGGGTGCAGCCACAATATTTGTCAAATTTCCCCTAGTGTTTCCCTGCCCAGACAGATTGAGCACTGTGGACTCAGCAGGTCACATGAGGCCTGAACACAGAGCCAGGCCGTCTGCAGAAGCCCAGCTTGGGAAGTGTGGGTCCCCTCGGAGCTCTCCAAGATCTATGGACACGCCTGTCCCCTCATCTGTTACTAACTATCCAAGAGGCTTCTTCCCAGCAGTCTGTATCCAACCAAAACCAGTTGAAGATGGAATTGGATAGCAGCTTGAAGAAGTGTCACATGAAAAAGCAAGGAAAGGAAGAAGGAAACCTCAGAAGAGGCAGTGAGCACAAGCCTGTGGCGACAGAGCTGACCATGAAGGCAGCAGCAGTTCAAGCCCAAAGTGGTGGTTTCTTTCTCCTTCCACAAGCGAAGGGCTGGTGCTGCATGTTTTCCTGTGAAGGGGTTTCCCAAAGCCCTCCCTGAAGAGACCAGCAGTAAACACTGGTTCCTAGTTAGAGATGCAGAACCTCAGTCCTACTGCTCAGCTCCTAAGTGGGAATCTGCAGTGACAGGACTCTGGCTTGTGCACTGTGACACAATTCCTATGTGATGAGCAGTGCACCATGGCTGAGGGTCACTGTTCTAGTGACGATAGAATAAGCCGTCGAGGCAAATGGTGCTCCTGAATGGGAACCTGCACTGATTCACTGTGTGATCTTGGAAAGGTCTCTTCCCTTCACTGAACTCCTGTTTCCTCATCTGCAAATTAAGGACAAAAAGAGTAACCTAAAAAGTGAACTTCCAAGAAACTGGATAAAATAGAAAAAAAGATAGAAAACAATCATTTTTATTTTCACAAACCTCTAATTGAAATTTAGCATTTCCTTTATGAATGTATGCAATATGTATTAGCCTATGACTTTGTCGCTGGTATGACACACAGATGTGTTCTTATTACATTCCAGTTGTTGCAGACATTTCTAAATACCATGTCTTCTCATCTACTTCAAAATTATTGTCAGTTTTGACTTGCTGCTACATCTTGATAATATATTAATAATGATGCATATATACCATTATACTGGATCACAAAGGTTTTTTACTCTTATGAAAATTGTATTTAAGTTGAGCTGGCTTCCTTTGTGATTTTTATTTTGAATATGCATTTCAAAGCATTCTCAAAAGGTATTGATAGTCTTATGGCACAAAAGAGAGAAATAAAAACCTTCTCTGCCTTGTAAGTTGCATGACGATTACATGATGGAGTTCAGTGTGTCTAAAAGTTGGCAGAGATTCAAACAGCAATGCCCGGGTTGTCCTCCACACCGTTATATCTTGCTTTGTGCTAAACCCAGACCAAACAGTCTTTGTGCCTTCCTGGAGTGGCAGTGGGGGAGGGTATCAGAATGCACGCTCTACCCAGTCACCTTTCCTACAGATATTTCCGGCTTTATGGTACCAAAGAGAGCAATAAAGCTGTTTGTCTTTTTATTTACTTTGCAATGCTGTGGATCAAACTTAGAGCCTTGTATGTGCTGGGTAAGCACTCCACTCCTTAGCTACATTCCCAGCCCTGGGAAGTCATCTAGAATCACACTCTTAAAGGGGGAAGCTGGCATTTGATCTCCGTGAAGCCATGCATATTTCTGGTGGAGTAAGAAACCCAGATGGCACAGAGGGCTTTTGCATCCTTTTAGTTTTGTTGTTGTTGTTGTTTTGTTTTTTGTTTGTTTGTTTGTTTGTTTGTTTTTGAGACAGGGTGTTGCTTTGTAGTTCAGGCTAGGCCTGAGCTCAGCCTTGAACTCACAGCAATCCTCCTGCCTCTGCCTCCCAAGTGCTGGATTATAGGCATGAGCCACTACACCCAGCACTGTGGTATGTGGTACTGATTGCTGGTGGGCATGAGCCTCCATGCCCAACATCATTATGTGGTTACTGGGGATAGAACATGGACCCTTGGCATTTGCAAGGCAGGTGCCACAAGCACTGAGCTAAATCCCCCGCCTAGTGTTCTTTTAGTTTGAGAAGATGACAGAGAAGATATGAGCTGAGTTGCTAAGCATTTACAGTCTGTTGTATGTCCAGGGAACATGACTAAGCACTTAAATGTGTCTGACCCTGTGCCGGTTGGGAGGATACCCTGCTGGACTGGCCTTGATCTCTACTTCTTTGAAGACCCTGTGTGTTCTGGAAGCATAGAGGAAAACCTGAAATGAAGACAGAAATGAAGGTCCCCTGAGTGCCAGGGGGCCATGGGAAGTCCATGGTTGTTAATTTTCTGGGCCTCAGTGCTTAGCTCTTTGGTCAAACCTTATTCTAGATGGTTCTGTGAAGGTAATTCTTGGGTGAGATTAACATTTAAGTCAGAGTCTAGTGCTGGGAGTCAAACTCAGTGCCTTCATCATGTCAACCACATAGGCCACCAAATAAGCTGTACCCTCAGCCCCTCCGTCAGAAGACCTGCAAGGGCATTACCTGTCTTCATGTGCATGGCTTTCATCCAACCAGGTGAAAACCTGAATACAACCAGAAAGAGGGAATTCTGCTTTCACATGACAAGTGCAACATTTGCTTTTCTCTGGATCCTCAACCTGCCAGCCCACCCTAAAGATTTTGGACTTGCCAGTCTTGTGAGCAGCTCATTAAAATAACTCCCTCTCTATCTGCACTTTCTGTTGGTTCTGCTTCTTTATAGAACCTCCACTAATACAATGTCCAATTGGCAATATCCATTTGTGAATAGACTCCTGTGTGCTTGAATTTCTATTTGTGTCTCAGTTTATACATCTCCTCTGCTGGAACTCTGGAGACCTGAGTTTTACTACAGAACTCTTGAAGTGGCAGTGCATCGGAGCTAATATAACCAGAGCTGGTTCAGAGGCACAAACCATTTGGGAAGCACTGACAAGCGTGGGATTGGAGGGGAAAGAAAGAACATTTATTGAGCACCAGGGATTATGCATGTTAATATTCTGATTTCTTAATGCTCAGGATTCAACAACAAGGTCAGTGGAAATATACCCATTGCACAGTCGAGGAAACTGAAGTTGATAGGGTAAGTAACATTCCTGAACTTATCCAGGTACTAAGAAGAATCAGTCAGTATCAAACCTGAATATCTGTCACATCCAAAACCAGGCTGTGTAAACAAGGAGCCACATTTCATAAAGAATGGGAGGCCCAGGAAAAGGGAGTCCTCACTCTTCACCCCAGGAAAGCTTCCCACCACCAAAGGGACCACAGTCACACCAGAAGCTCACACAGCAGGTATCTCTGCTGTGCTGGAGGCCATCAGGAAGATCACTAAATCAAATACAGAAAGTCTTCCATCTCTGCAGAATCTTTGAAATATTCTCCCTTGTTTCTGGACCCCAGCGCCTGGGCTCTCCAGGGCTCCAGCGGGTAGACAGACCATGGAGGGCCTCTGTCCAGACTGTGCTCCACTGTGACCCGCCATTTTGTTCAGCCATTGAAAACACCACTTCCCTGGGGGCTGGTGTCTATGGCTTGCTTCTTTATCAGTACACATTTTCATTCCATCAGACAAGGAAAGGAAATTATTCTGGTGCTATTTGCTGTCATGAAAGCTACTTCACTGCTCAATCTACCAAAGAGGGTGGATTTATTTGAGTGTTTCTTTCCAAAGTGAATGAACAGACTTTTTCAATGTTGCCCACAATTAACTGAAAGGCCTGAGCTGCCGAGCCAGGTCCACCTGTCATGGAGCTGGAAGCCAAGCACTACAGATGGGAGGGAAGCAAGGCCAGCAGAGAGCCTCTTAATTTAGCCACAGGCTCCCAACCTGCCCTGGCCCCCATGGAAATTTTAAAATACAGGAGACAAAAATATGGGTCAGAAAAAACTATTCAGGAGTTATTACTAAAACATTACCTCCAATACTGAGCATGATGGTACATGGCTATAATACCAGGACTCGGGAGGCTGAGGCAGCAGAATTGCTGGGAGTTCAAGGCCAGTCCAAGATATATAGCTCAAGGCAAGCCCAAATGACATAGTGAAAAGCTGTCTCAAAAGAAAAGAAAAAGAAAACTCACTTTCAGATTGTAGCACGGAATGTTTAGAACAAAAGAGCTGAAAAACGAGAATAAATGTTGGTCTTGTCCATGCTGCCTGGAAGGGTTTTCCTTGTCTTGTCCCTTGTATTGAATGAGTTTCTCTATCTTCATACTTCCACGGCCGCCACCCAACATCTTCCCTCTGCACCACCTGTTTGGCCCTTCCTCCTGTAGCCTAGGCACTTTGAGGTGATGTGGTTATGAGCTGACATTATACATTTTTATTTTGACTTGCTCCAAAAAGGAGTTGAAGTGGATCCCAGACATATGATTAAAAGGTAAGCGAACCCACTACTATAAAGTTGATGACAAAATCAAGGTGAAAAGAAGGTCTAGAAAAGCTTCAGTGGTAGCTTGCTGGTAGACCATGTCCTTTGTACATGTGAGGTCCTAGGTTCAATTGCCAAGACTGCAGGTGAGGCTGAGAGTAGGGGATGCAAGAAAAAATAGCGAGTCCTGTGGGGAAAACATACTCTAAGGTCTCCTCGAACATCAGGGTAGCGTGGCCTTCGCCCCCAGCATCCCAGCACCGGCATCCCAGTTTCATGGTCGAAGCTGTTCTGTGTTCAGAGGAAGTACTGCCTCTCCTTTTACTAAGACTGAAGACAGACATGTCTCTCATTTCCCATACAGAGGGCCTTGTGAGGATCACAATGTCGTCCCCAAATGCATGGTGTGAACATTATGTTTTAATGCAGTTGTGTCATTGCATCCTTCTCTCTGCCAATGTGTGACATCACACCAAGTGCAGCCTAGACAGTGGTCTGGCTAGGCAGTGTACTGGCAGCCTGGCTACCTGCATCAATAGGCTTTGGGAATCCAGAGGAGCTGCAGATCTTGCTTTCCTCTGTGGAAAGCTGGATGGAGGTTGTGCGGGTTTGGGATAGTTGAGGGTGAATATTTATACTTGTTCTCACCGAGCATCTGAGCCCCGTACGAAGATTATACATGCACCGCGAGCCTGAAACACTGCTCAGAGTTAAACTAATGACAAGACACTGGGAGCCAGGTGACCTTTTCCAGGACTGGCAACCCCTTTGCCTGGTGGCATCTAGTGATGAGAGCTCGATGGTCAGTAATGGAGACTGTGCCCACCCCCACCCCTGCTCCCACGCTACCCCTACTCCCACCCCACTTGACCCAAGCCACTGCTCTGGCTGCAGAAGCCCTAGTCCCAGCTTCTCTGCCCTCCTGGTGAGGCTGAGCACCTCTCAATATCCTTTTAGTGGTCTCTTTTCTGTTTACATCAGCCTGAGTTGCCTCTAATAGCAGAAAGAGCCTGCCTGATGCACACAGCTGTTTTCTCCGCCTCCCCACCCTCCAACGCGCAGAGCATAGAAAAGCTACACTGCTGTGAAGACCAAAGATGTGTGAAGATGTGAGGACTCTGCCCACAGAGTCCCAAACATGCCTGGTTGGGAACTCACACAGCCTGCAGCACAGGCACAGATAAAGAGAGATGCCTCAGTGCTGGTCCACCTGGACTTGAAGCCTGGAATAATACTGTCCAAGATGGTAGCCAGTAACTTAGGTGGGTGTTTAAATATGAAGTGAAATTAGCTAATGCCAAATACAAAAATTAACTGCTTCAGGCAAGTGCTCAACAGCAACATGTACACAGTAGCTACCATTTAGTAGCACAGATGTGGCATGTTCTTAATATTGCAAGTTCTGGACACACTGGCCCAGAACCTCGTATACCTTCCTGAGTGACAGGATTACTGACTTGTGGGTTTGCGTCTGTCATTGGTGGTGGGTGAGGTGCTACAAGTACAGTGAGGCAGAGGTTCTCCTCCTCCATCCTGGTGGCCTCTGTTGTCACGATCCCACACAGGGAATTTATCCTACAGAAAGAGCTGAATGTGGAGACCTCCTGTCACTCATGCTGCACCATCAGCACAAAGATGGCTTCATCAGGGAAAACAGAAGTAAAGACAGCATGGAGCAGAGTCCTCCTCCCTGTCCTGGTCATTGTCCTCAGGCCTGGACCAGGCTCTGAGCCTGCTTGTCTCAGAATATGGATTAGTATATTAGTATAGTAGATCAGTATTAGTCTCTTTTGTTCTTTCTTTATTTTTTGGTACTTTTTACATAATGAGTTCAAGGGCAGGCTAAATTACATAGGAAGACCTGTCTCAAAAGAAAAAAAAGAAGAGTATCTGCCTCATTTAGGCATTATATAAAGCTTGATGAGATAATGTGTGAGACACATTGAACTCAGCCTTTGGCACATGGTAAATACTAAGTACATGACAGCAGCTATTATTTTAGTGTAAGAAATCCCAGTGATGACAAAAGCCTGGGCCCTTGCCATCTCTGTCACCCTATGGCTGCTCCCCTTCCTGTGGTGCGGGGTGGGAAGGCTCCAGGCTGGGCTGGGAATCAGGTCCTGACCGCACTGTGTGCTCCCAGCAAGGGGACGCTACCTGCCTTCTTGTGTCTTCCTTTACTGCTTGGTCTAAGCTACAAGGGTTTAGGAGGATTTCTCTTTTAATTCTAGGTCTGCCTCATTTGCAAATGAGCTTGTGCTTTGCAGTAAATCTATGTAAAACAGGGTTGCTCTCCAGTTTCTTTCTTGTGCCTGCTCTTCTGTATACAGCTGCTAAGGAGGATCCACAGTTCCCCTGAGTGATGGAAGTGCCCCCCTCCCCACCTCCCCGTCTCTGTCTCTGTGTGTGCTGTCTCTCTCTCCCTCCTTGTTTTGCACACACACACACACACACACACACACACACACACACACACACACACACACTCTGAGACCCAAAACTGCCCATTCTGTCCATTCCTCCTTTCTTCCTCTTATCTTGCAGTTTTCTCCATGACTCTCCTTTTTCTGTAAATTCCAGCACCCCTTCTAGGAGTATAGAGGTTGTGACATAATAATTCTCCAGTATGATTCTATCTCTGCTCCCCTCATGTCTCTCAAAAACTGGCTATTTCTCCCTTCATCAGATCTCGGTCGTTCCACACACTGCCCCATATGTCTCTGTCCTTCTTACATGTTTCTGTCCCTCTGTTTTCCTTTATCTATCACTCTGCATTTCTGTGTTTCTTAATCTTCTAAACCCATCTAGGCGCTGTCACCCAGAGAGCAGGAAGTAAAACAGGGAGCGTGGCTTCACAGCCTCCACACTCCTCGGTCTTACTGGGAGCTCTGGAAAACCCACATGTCATCCAGCGGACCTTTCTTTCCTAAGCCTGAGATTAAAGTGCATCCTCCTTGTGTCGTTGTTTGTTTCTGTTTCTGGAGTCTGTGCCCAGCCGCATGGGCTCACTCTTGCCAAGCAAGTGTTCCCCGTGCCAAGCAAGTGTTCTACCGCTGAATCTCCCTCTCCAAAGCCTTTTCTCCTAAAGAGAAGATACTGTATTTAAGGTCTCGTCCTGAAAAAATTCTATTTGAGAAAGTTATGATACACTGCTTTCAAATGAAACTTACAAATACCAAGAAGAAAAATCTTTTTTTCTTTGTTTTTTTTTTTGAAACAAAGTCTAGAGATGTAGTTCAGGTTGGCCTTGAACTCATGGATGGGACAACCTGACCTTGAACTCTCAGTCATCTTCCTGCCTCAGCCTCCTGAATGCTGGAAACAAAATCTTTGTACCTGTTGAATTGATTTAGTCTACTTGTAGACATGCAGAATAAAAAGAAAGATGTTTACTGTAAAGCATTGCCCTGTGTCTTAACTGTTTCACAACTGACTTTTTGATGCTTCGTCTCACTTAGTTTCTCAGGATAACCTTTTAGTAGTAAGAGAGACGTGATTATTATTATTTCTTTTTAGAAATGGGAACCAAGGCTCAAAAAGATGTGAGATTTACTTCCTTTCACAGTGAGATTTGGGGTCATAATACTCATCTGTTGGAAGCCACCAGCCCCACCGGCCCTGTTGGCTCTAGGGCTGTGGATTCCCCCTGGAAACCCAAACATCTCAGACCGAACCCGGCCAAGAGGGCCTGTGTGGCTCTGACGCACATCAAGTCCTTTATAAATCACCGCGGACCTGCCACACATACCTCTGCATCTGTGGGCTAAAGAGCAGCTCAGAGATCTAATCACGTTCCTCGGCGCAGTCCTCAGGAGTGAATCTTCCAGACGCACCGCAAGCAGGAAAGCAGCCACCCCGATGGCAGCAGCAGCTCTCACAGGGCTCGCTGGAATAAATTACTCAAACACTTGGGTTTCTACAAAAGCAGTGAAACTTAATTCCCGCTACGATACTGGGATAAACAAAATGTAATCTACAGCATTGTCCCAGCTCATCCAAGTCTTATCTTCTCTTTCCATGTAAGTAATTGAAAAAAAATTGCAGGGACCTTTCGGAGCATTATCTTATTTGGATCCCATTTTAACCATAGCGCTGAATACTTCATCCCGAAGGCAAGTGCGGAGCAGTGGTGAACGCTGCAAACTTCAAGGTGAAGTCACTCCCCTGTACAATCGCAAACGCAAATGTTTAAAGCTACTCAACAATTTTCCCCTTGCAGCTGCCCATTTTATCTCTTTCAAAACTAGTAATGATACAAGCAGTTGATTATGGTTTACAATAGCAATAAACCTCTCAGAATTGGTTGTTTCCAAAATAAATAGCCATTCTGTTAAATGTTAAATAACAAGTCATAAACTGCTGAAAACAACCAATTTCTTGCAGATTATTGCCTGAATAAATTTCAGCCAGAATGGCAGATCATTAAGCTGTGAGCACCACAGATCAAAACCATTGAATTTTTAAAAAATCAATCAATCATCTAATCCATCAAAGGAACTCCCATATTATAAATTAAACCATACCTCATATTTTAAAATATTCCTTGGAGCTTTTCTTTCTCTGGTCATGGTTAGCTCCTTGCCAAAATCCTTCAGTGCTTTTTCTGACACTAAAGACCACCTAGCCTGAGTTGCTAAATTGGTCTTTTCTGAGAGCAGTCAGAGCCCAGCTCTTAGGCACCACGTTTAAAGTCTAGAGTATAGTATCCCAATCGGTAAAACACAGACCTGTCCTCTAAGTTGCCCATTTGAGTCAAAGCTCAGTGGCAAATATATTCCAACCATGGCTCTAATAGAGGCCATTCTTGTAAGAGGAGCCAACTTCATCAGGGTGACTGACGGAAGATTCTCACCATAGCAACAGGGTTATCTCTCTGGAATAACAACATTAACCTCCTTCATAACCAGTTTTTCATCCTTAAGTATAAAAGACAGCTGCATGCATCTTGTATAATCCTTTATTTTTATTTTTGAATGAACAGTTATCACATATATAAAAATAGGACAAGATACTGGGAAGCCGAATTAATTCTGAATGCCTCCAGAAAAAAGCTTTACAATGGATCTTGTAGGCTGTTAAAGGGCAGGAAGGTCCTTCTCTTTGGAGCACAGGGCGATGGCAGAGAGATTTCTATTCACCTGACGCTTCTGAAATAGCCCGCTGCATTGATTTGCTTTGTGCTGTTGGCAGTGTGGGGGAGGGCGTTCAGTTGTGTTCCTGTTCCATTGTTTGAGCTTACAGTTCTCAGTACACATACGCACCACCCTTCCCTTCCTAGCAGTACTCAGGGGCACACCACTGAGTGATGTGTGGGAAAATGCGTATTCTTTCCCCCCAAAAAATGCACATTCTATTATTTTTTTGAAAGAAAGTGCTAAATAGAACCAAACCCTTTCTGCCATACACAGAGTGTTTTGTGACAGCTGTAGACACTGATGGCTTGATGTGTCATCCCTGAAGCTTCTTCTCCAGCCCCTCACAGAAGTGCTGCGCCAGGGCTGGGGACCTGCCATTGGGAAGCATGGTACCCAGCCTGGAGGAGGGACGGAGAGGAGACCCAGCTGGAAAGTGGGCTGGGCTCGGCAGCCTGAGCCAGCTGTGCTGCACCTACTGCGTTGTAACTTTGACCCAGTCCTCTTGAGGCTACTGTGTCACTTGAGGTCATAGTCTTGAGACCTGAGGCCCAAGTTCAGAGAGCCCCAGGCCTCTGCAAGAGGAAGAGAATGGCAAGGAGAGAAAAATGGCTCTGCCTACGTCAAAGCGAGATCCCACAGCATAAGACACAAACACTGAGTCTCCACAGAGTCCCTCTTCCTCCCTGTAATCTTACTTTCAAAGGCGTTGCCCAACTCACAATCCTCCCACCTACTATGGCCTTGCTGCCCTTGTCAAACCTTGGAACTTCCCGGGATCCAACATGTGGCCTGAGCTCCGCATCCCACGGCCCCACTGCTCAGTACACTCATGCCAACTTGCCCTTCTGCTCCAGAATTTGGGTGCAGTGCTAGCGCCACCAGCGAGGGAGCTGGCTTCCTGCGTAGTTCTCAAAGGGTCCAGTGACACCCAGAAGTGTCGCTCAGAGGGAACCTGAATGAGAAGAGTGGAGGTGTGATTTCTTCTGGTCACTTCTGCTGACCCCCAAGAGCTCAGAGGTAAGACCACAGGCAACCTAAACCTCTGGCTGTTCCCCCAGAAGCAGTGTCCAGGGCAGTCCCCTTGCATCAGTCTTTTACATCTACTTCCCTTTGTTTCTTTTCCTCTCTCCCACCTCTCCAGGGTTCCAGCTCCCAAGGAAACAGTCATGGGCTGGGTATGACAGCACGCTCCTGTAATCTCAGGACTCAGGAGGCTGAGGCAGGATGTTCAAGGGCTGAACTACCTGAGACCCCATCTGGAACAAATGAAGCCAAACACCCCAGGTAAGTAGCTGCATTGTAATCTTTGTCCAGGCTCTGTCTGGAGGACTAGTCTGAAGAAACAGCTTTGGTCAGTTTCTCAGGGCCCCATCCTGAACGATGCTGTCCAAGCAGCTTTTTAGGCAAAGCAATGGGTGGAAAAATAAGAACACCTCCATGAAGCATCTGAAGACTTTCCTCTCCGATTTTTCCAGCTGCCTGTGAATGCTGCAGGTTTGTGGAGAGCTGAGGTTTGGGGAGGGATTCTGTTAATTCCTTTTAAGAATTGTTCAAGTGGGCTTTTTTCCTTAATTGATAATGAACTTGAACTGGTAAGAAATTAAGCCTCCTTGGATTCAAGATATTTGCAATTAGTTTCCCTTAAAACAGTACAGAAATTTCTTTAAATATTCAAAAACACAGTAGCAAGGCACAATTTTCACATGCTGAGACCATGGAGACCTGGTACACCCTAAAACACATAGAGGTGGCATGCCTCCCTGGCCCAGAGCAAGCTGATACCCTCGCTTTCCACTGGGCGCCCTCCTCCTCGTCTCGCTAAACTCTCTGCCGCGTGTAAATATTTCATCTTGCACAGGTGTGTTGGTTTATTCATGCACCTGGCCCAGCCATCCTGTGATCTCAGTTTGTATGATGTCTGGCGTGACTGCTTGGTTGCAGCTGATGCTAATAAACCAAAGCCTGGTCTCAGTTGCCAAGAGAGACAGTGAAGGACTCTGCTCTAGGCCACAGGCTGTGCCTGCTGCTCTGGTCTGATCAGCTGGGTCAGAGTTCGAGTACAGTGGAAGCTGGGTGTGGAGTGGGCCCCAGGGAGTGGGAGGAAGGCATAGAGCCTTCAACATTTGGACTCTGATGCTGCTAGATAAAAGCAGATGCCAGCACTAGCGCTTTCCAGGACTGCCTGTCTGGCCCTGTGCAAGGTACCTTTATCAGTCACCCTGCAAGTATTTAAGAACTGTGGTGTGCTTATTTACCTTAGTTCCCCCAAGCCTTTCTTCATCACCAGGACACAGTTTTTTGGGAAACCCCTCTGCAGACATCAGAAAATAAACTAAGTCAGGTGTAGCTTGATCTAAGTTTTGTGAGAATTTTGCAAGACAAAAACCATTCACTCAACAAAAATGTACTATTATTTTTCAGGCATGAGAGGTACTGTAGTGAATGAGACAGATTTGAACATTCCCACTCTAGCTGGGCATCATGCTACATACCTGCCAGGAAACTGAGGCAGAAGGATTGCTGCAGATTCAAGACCAACCTGCACTACATAGTGAGTTCAAGACTGGCTTGCAATACATGCCAAGTTCCTGTCTCTAAATAAGAATAGTGTTAGCTCCGGCAGGGCACGGTGGCACGTGCCTATAATCCCAACATTCTGGGAAGCTGAAGGAGGAAGAGAGCAAATCTGAGTCCTGCCCAGGCAACTCCATGACTTATCAAGATGATATTTTGAAAAAACACAAGAACCGGGAGGAGCTCAGCGCAAAGGCCTCAGGTTCAATTCCATTACCACACATACCTGCTCTAGAAACACTACGATCTGAGATTTCAAAGCCAGTCTAGGGAATGCACTAAAATTCTTTCTCAAAGAGGGCTGTGATGTAGCTCAGAAGGAGAGGGTTCACCTAGTATGTAGGAGCCTCTGTTTCCAGAAGCCTCAGGGTTTTAGGTGGGCACAGGATAAAGCCCTGCTCTGCGGGATATATTGATATTCCAGTGGGAGAAGGTAGCCTAATCTACAATTAACAAGAGAAGCTAATGGAAATCATGCGGGTTGCAGGAGTGAAGGACAGGCAGGAAGCAGGATGGTGGTTGCTGCAACCACTGCAGAAGGTGGTCAGGGTGGGCGGAGGAGAATGAGCTCAGGGTGAGAGCTGCGAGCGCGTGGCTGGCCTGTGCTGTTAGTTAGTGTGGGCACAGAGTGGGGCATGTTCCAGGCGAAGCGACAGGCAGGTGAGGACGGTGAAAGGAGGTCCTGGTTGGGCACCCTGGCACGTGAGGGGACCGTCGGGGAAGCCAGCGGGTCTCCAGGCTTCTTTCTGAAGGAACCGGGAAAGGCTTCCTCAGAAACACAGCTCTCAAGGGCTGAAGAGCGTCAGCGAGCGCCTCGGCAGGTGTGTGCCATCGGCAGGGCGCGCCCACCGCAGGTGCGCTCAGACTCGGAGCTGTGCGCTTTGCACCGGCCTGTGCTGTCTCCTATCCACTCGCCTCTCCCCGGGGTGCCCCGGCCACCAGCCCGGGAGCCACGCAAGGCCCATGAGTCCCATGGAGGTCGTCCATGCAGTGACAGAGATGACTGCGTCCACCAGGCGTCGGGGAGAGTGCTCAGGACAAACGGAGCTCCATTCCTCGCTGCACGGAGTTATCACTTCATGTTAGCCCGAGGCATGAAGTTACCTGGCCAGGCTACGCAAGGGCAAATGAGCAAAGAAAACCGAACACCCCTCGGTTTCCAGGCAGGAATGTGGCCAATGGACAGAGCTGGAAGGGTGAGCGTTGAGCGGGTCTCCAGTCACAGGTGACATGTGTTTGAGAGCAGAGTGAGCGCGAGGTGAGTCGTGTCACTGTGTGAGCCACGGGGACAATTTAGGGCCCTGTCAAGGAGGGGCTGTCCTGGCTGTGTGGGATAGAGCAGGAGGAGGCCAGCGGAGTGTGTCGGGCCTGGGTACTAGGAACACCGGCTGACCGGAGAAGTGTGGGCACCATCTGAGGCGCGTCTCTGCTTTGGGTGGCAGCGTGGGCACAGACAGAATGACACTCCTTCCCCTTTTGCTTACATGTTTGTAGTAGCCTTGCTGTGTAGAAATGCAAAAGACTCAGTTGCATTTGGCTTTCAAATAAACAGCAGATCATATTTCAGTATAAGAAGGACTCGTGAAATATGTGAGATATAAAATATAGGACGCCTAGGTAAATCTGAATTTCAGATTAGGTACAATAATCAGTATCATTATGTCCCATTAAATATTTGGGTCATAGTTATACTAAATAAGTTTCCATTGTATATGAAATTCATATATGACTGGCCATCCTGTGTTTTCATTTGCTAAATCTGGCAGCTGTAGCAGATGATGCCCAGTGAAGCCGGTAGTGCCCCACACTCCTGCCCGGGACAAGCCTGGACACTCCCCTCTCCCATCTCGGGCTGGCCCTGGTCTGTCAGAACTGTTGCCCCTGGCTCTCTCCCCAAGGGCAGCCCCAGCTCTTCAAATCTGCCAGTCTGGAGGCCGGAAGAGGAATTCTGATTTCCCAGAGCAGTGGCTATGTGAGAATCCACAGACAGTCCTGCTGTGCGGGTCGAGCTGGAGCACAGCCGGCACCGGCGGTTTCCGGTTCCATGGTGTACCGCTGCCTCTGTGCAGGCGGCTGCGGAGGCGCCTTTCCCTTGAAAAGAGGCTCACCCTCAAAGCCTGATGAGCTCAAAGGGAATACCAGCAAGTCCTTTCCTTTCCCCAAAGTGAAGCCCCAGGGAGCTGCGCTGCGTTCTTTTTGCTTTTTTAATGCAAAGTTGGGAGCGCAGCCAGTAGAAACCCATTAATCTTTTCTTCTTTACCTCTGTCTCTGGCTCCCTTTGTTTCTATCTCTTTGTCTCTCTGTGTCCGTTTCTCTCATGTAGGCCATCACCAAGTTTAGGTTTAAAGCAGAAATATTAAAAAAAAAAAATAGAAGGTATTTAAAATGGAAGAGCATGTAGGGGTAAATAACAAGGGGAAAGAGAAATGTGATAGCAATAAAGAAAAAAGCAAACAGATTGTGTATATAGGGGGTAGAGGGTTGCAGGGCGGGGGGGGGAAGGGAAATATGAGAATCAAGTCATGTCATATTCTGGTAAAATACTCTCAATGGTGACTGTGATGGTGCTGTGAATTCATAATATACCAATAAAGATTTTTTAAAAAATTAATAGAAGGTGCGTTTTACTAAAGCCCAAATTACGGGGGATTATCATGATCATTTGTTAGTCTTGTGATGCTTTTAACCTTAGATTAATTCCATGAGCTGGAAATGGGTGTGCAGCTATTTGGGAGGTTGAGGCAGGAGGATTGCAAATTGGAGGACAGCCTAGACACCTTACAAATATCCAGTCTCAAAAATCAAAAGAGGTAGGAACATAGCACAATGGTACAGAACCCCTAGTGTGATCTCTAGTACTGAAAATAATAAAGTATTATTATCACTCTGTGAACTAGATATTACTGTCCCATTTTACATATTCAGAGATGGAGGCCCTCTGGGCCTGTAAAACCTGCTAGAGAGATGAAGATGCGAGAAACAGAATATCTCTGTCTGGAGTGGGGCGAGGGGACTTCACCAGACTGAAGTCTCCAACTGACTCAGACACCCAGATTTATTGAACTACAAAGGCGTTGAGCTCTGCTGAGTGCAGGGGTTTTAGCAGCACAGCAGTGAGGACGGCATTGTGATAGTTTGGTGGAATGATTCACTTTAATCTGACTGTCCACCCCCCCCCATTTTCCCTGTGAGGCCGGTCTCCACTC